>JBAGKK010305558.1:0-19987 GCA_037177015.1 Euceroptres primus
ACACTCATATCAATGGGTGAGTAACAAGCCGTTTTGCACACTAATCTGGGTGTGCAAAAACGAAGTTTACGCACACTGTGTCAAAAAATATCGTATGCAACTCGTGCGTACGATTTACATACACGAGGTGATCGCGTGTGTAAAACCGCATTTTACGCACATGTTGCATAATATACTACTTTGACACAGTGTGCGTAAAATGCGTTTTTACACACCCATATTATTGCGTAAAACAACTTGTTACACACCCACTTATATGGGTGTGTAAAAACGCATTTAACGCACACTGTGTCAGAATAGTATATTATGCAACATGTGCGTAAAATGCGGTTTTACACACGCGATCACCACGCGTGTGTAATACCGTTAAATAATTAGAGATTAGCCAATTAAATGTATTAACGTTGAAAAAAATGGATTTTGTCGAAAAATGTCCGAATAATGCATTTGTTTATTGATTTTTTTATAATAATCATGAAATTTATTAGATAATTATGTCTAAGGATGCAATTATGATGGAATAGTCAATTCAAAGTGCTAATATAGAAAGAAACGAGTTTTCTCTTTGAAAAATGTCTAAATTATTTATTTGTTTATAAAATTTGTTTATAATAATCATTCATTTTATTGGCAGACAATTTTGAGTGTTAAAATATTTCTGAACTAGCAAATTAAAAGTATTAACATTGAAAAAAATGAATATTGTCCAAAAATTTCAGAATAATGCATTTGTTTATTAAATTTGTTTATAATAATCATAGAATATGTTAGATAATTATGTCTAATGAAGTAATTGTGATGCAATAGTCAATTCAAACTGATAGTATAGAAAAAAAACGAATTTGTTTTAAAAATATCTAAATTATGCATTTGTTTATAAAGCTTGTTTATAATAACTATTCAATTTATTCGCGGACAATTTTTAGTGTTAAAATAATTTTAGATTAGCCACTTAAAAGTATTAACATTGAAAAAACGAATTTTTGTCGGAAAATATCCGAGTAATGCATTTGTTTATTAAATTTGTTTATAATAGTCATAAAATTTATTAGATAATTATGTCTCAGGATGTAATTATGATGAAATAGTCAATTCAAAGTGCTAACATAGAAGGAAACGAATTTTCTCTTTGAAAAATGTTTGAATTATGTATTTGTTTATAAAATTTGTTTATAATAACCATTCAATTTATTGGTAGAAAATTCTTAGTGTTAAAATAATTCTGGATTAGCCAATTAAAAGTACTAACAGTGAAAAAAATGAATTAAGTCAAAAAATTTCCGAATAATGCATTTGTTTATTAAATTTGTTTATAATAATCATAAAATTTATTAAATAATTATGTCTAATGAAGTAATTATGATGCAATAGTCAATTCAAACTATATAGAAAAAATAATAAAATAGAAAAAAATAGAAAAAAACCGAATTTGTTTGAAAAATATCCTAATAATGCATTTGTTTATTAAATTTGTTTGTAATAAACATAAAATTTATTTAATAATTATGTCTAAGGATGCAATTATGATGAAATAATCAATTCAAACTGCTCGCATAGAAAACACCGAATTTATTTGAAAAATGTCTAAATTATTTATTTCTTTATAAAACTTGTTTATAATAATCATTCAATTTATTGGCGAATAATCTTTAATGTTGAAATAATCCTGGGTTAGCCAGTTAAAAGTATTAGCACCTAAAAAATAACTCTTTTTATCGAAAAATTTTGTTTATTAAATATGTTTACAATAATCATAAAAATTATTGACAAATAATGCTTTTTGTCAAAGTAATCTTAGGTTAGCCAAATAATAATATTATTGAAAAAAATGAATTTTCAAGTCGAAAAATTATCGAATTTGTTTATTGTTGTTGTTTATTGTTTATTTGTTTGTAATATTAACAATAATTATTCGACTACAAGGTTTTTCGATAATGATATATTTTTTTTTTCAAATTTCTTGCAATATACTAAAATATAACGTTAAAATAGTGAATGTTAAAAAACACCGCTTTCAACAAATTAATTATTTACATATATTTTCTTTTTTAAATTGACCATGACAAATTATTTTTAACTAATGTAGCTCTATTAAAAGTAGGAGATTACAAAAATTTGTGCATTATTTCAAAGAAACTAGGAGCTCGAATTGACAAAATTGTCATTTTTTGCGTTATATTTGTTTACTTAAAAAAAATTCAAAACATTTTTTATAAACCGAGCCACACAATTCTCTTCGAAATTATATCAGCCTTTTTTAAAAAAAAATAATTGTAGGCTAAATATTAATTTGAACCAAAAAATGTACTTACTTCCCACTGTGCGGCGAGAATTATGAGACCACCTGCTTTTTATCAGTTGTATAAAATCAGATAATTTTGTTAATACATGAGGTAAAATTTTTTCTTCAAAGTAGCACAAAAGGTTTCAAATTTTTCGTCTATGGTCCACAAGATGAAATTTTATTTTTGGCAATTATTATTGGCAATTATTATTGGTAATTATTATTGGAAATTATTATTGGCAATTATTATTGAAAATTATTATTGGCCATTATTATTGGCAATTATTATTGGTAATTATTGTTGGAAATTATTATTGGAAATTATTATTGGCAATTATTATTGGCAATTATTATTGGCAATTATTTTGGCAATAAAAATTATCACCAAAAAGTCAAAATTTCAAAGTTTCCTCAAATTTTCAAAAACTCCTGAAATAGAGGATATTTTTAAATGTTCTTGAGTTCATTTTAAAGTTAAATTTATTGTGTCAGGAATATTCTAGTAAGATTTCCCTAGATTTTGTTAAAGTTGCATCAGATTTTGCCAAATCTTGAATCAAGAAAATCGTAAAAATTAAAAAAAAATCTCTCACTCGAAAAAAAGATTCTAAAAAATTATGAAAGTGATAGTTAGCAATAGTTAACTAAATTTTCTTACAATATGCAGCACAATTATTTTTAGTATTTATTTTTAAAATGATTTTACAATTTCGAATTTTTACGATCTTTTTGTTTCAAGTTTAGACTTTCACAAAATCCAGAAAAAAAAACCAGGATATTCTTGACACAATATTCATATTCTAAGTTAACTTAACTTTAAAAAGAGCCCAAGAACAATTAATACTATCCATTAATTCAGGAATTATTCAAAATTTGAAAAAAAGTTGAACTTTGGACTTTTTTCTGCAATTTCATATGAAAAAATGGGCAAAAATACTTCAAGTCGTGGTCATTGGACGCAGAATTTTTATATTTTTCATGGAACTTTCAGCAAAAAGATTTTAATTTGTGTATTATCAAAATTATCTGATTTTATGCAACTGACAAAGAACAGGTGGTCTCATAATTCTCGCATTCTTTATTTTTATGCAAAAAGATAGACCTTTATTTTTATGCGAAAAAATAGACTTCTTTATTCGATGGAAAAAGATAAACTTCTTTATTTTTATTCAAAAAAGAAAAACTTCTTTACTTTTATCGTAAAAGATAGACTTCTTTATATTTATCGTAAAAGATAGACTTCTTTATTTTTATCGTAAAAGATAGACTTCTTTATTTTTATACAAAAAAGAAAAACTTCTTTATTTTTATCGTAAAAGATAGACTTCTTTATTTTTATCGTAAAAGATAGACTTCTTTATTTTTATACAAAAAAGAAAAACTTCTTTATTTTTATCGTAAAAGATAGACTTCTTTATTTTTATCGTAAAAGATAAACTTCTTTACTTTTATCGTAAAAGATAGACTTCTTTAATTTTATTCAAGAAGATAGACTTCTTTATTTTTATGCAAAAAGTTAGACTTCTTTATTTTTATACAAAGAAGAAAAACTTCTTTATTTTTATCGTAAAAGATAGACTTCTTCATTTTTATCAAAAAAGATAGACTTCTTTATTTTTATGTAAAAATAAAGGTGTTGAAAAAAAACTTGAATGAAAAAAGTAAATTGTCAGAACCGGAAATTCGACATTGACGTCCGAGATAAAAATGCAAAATTTCGTTGTATAGCTTATTTCCTGTCTATTCCTTTCCCATATTCACAATATTCTTATTCACGTCAGGAAAAAAATTTACTGGGGTCAAAAATATATTTCCAATAAATTTTTTCCCTGACTTTAGTTTACTAAAACTCGCTGCTTCGCTATATAGTTACAGTCATACAAGATTAACATATTATTTAGAAAGAAATAAAAAAATAAGTTTATAAAGCTTTTTGCCAGTTCAATATAAAATTTCCATTTCATTTTTGACATTTTCAATTCAAGAAATCGCAATCATTGCTTTCGCATCATTAAGCGAAATTTCCTCGCCTATAGTTACACAAAAAAGTCGCTAAAATAGTGTTTTTTGGCTGTTTTAAAAATTAGTAAATGTTTCATACAATTTTGCTAATAGTTTTCAGTATTTTATCCGAGGGGTTGACCACTACTGAATTCAGTTTACCACTTGTTCCTGAATTCTTTTGAATTTTCTTTCATTCTCCTTGAATTCTTTTGAATTCACCATGAATTTTTTGAATTATTTTAAATTCATCTTGAATTTTTTAAATTCTTTTGAATTTATCTTATATTCTTTAAGCACACTTTGAATTCTATTGTAAACTTTTAATTCACCTTTAATTCTATTGTAATCTTTTAATTATTTGTTTGAATTTAACATGAATTATTATGAATTTACCTTGAATTCTTTGAATTATTTTTAATTCACCTTGAATTCTTTGAATTATTTCAAATTCACCTTGAATTCTTTGCATTACTTTAAATTCACCTTGAATTTTCAGAATTCTTTTAAATTCTCCTAGTATTCTTCGAATTCTTTTGAATTCACCTTGAATTTTTTGAATTATTTTGAATTCCACTTGAATTTTCAAACTTCTTATGAATTTATCTTATATTCTTTGAACTCACCTTGAATTCTATTGTACTCTTTTAATTCGCCTTTAATTCTATTGTAATCTTTTAATTATTCGTTTGAATTCAACTTGAATTCTTTTAAATTGACCTTGAAGTCTTTGAATTCTTTAAATTCTCCCAGTATTTTTTGAGTTCTTTTGAATTTATCTTAAATTCTTTGAACTCACCTTGAATTCTATTGTACTCTTTTAATTCACCTTTAATTCTATTGTAATCTTTTAATTATTCGTTTGAACTCAACTTGAATTATTTTAAATTTAGTTTCAATTCTTTGAATTATTTTAAATTTACGATGAATTTTCTGAATTCTTTTAAATTCTCCTAGTATTTTTTTAATTCTTTTGAATTCACCTTGAATTTTTTGAATTATTTTGAATAACTCTTAAATTTTTTAAATTCTTTTGAATTTATCTTTTATTCTTTGAACTCACCTTGAATTCTATTGTAATCTTTTAATTATTTGTTTGAATTCAACTTGAATTCTTTTGAATTGACCTTTAACTCTTGGAATTATTTTAAATTTAGCTTGAATATTCTGAATTCTTTTAAATTCTCCTAGTATTTTTTGAATTCTTTTGAATTTATCTTATATTCTTTACACACACTTTGAATTCTATTGTAAACTTTTAATTCACCTTTAATTCTATTGTAATCTTTTAATTATTCGTTTGAATTTAACTTGAATTATTTTGAATTTACCTTGAATTCTTTGCAATATTTTTAATTCACCTTGAATTCTTTGAATTATTTTTAATTCACCTTGAATTTTCAGAATTCTTTTAAATTCTCCTAGTATTCTTTGAGTTCTTATGAATTCACCTTGAATTTTTTGAATTATTTTGAATAACTCTTAAATTTTTTTAATTCTTTTGAATTTATCTTTTATTCTTTGAACTCACCTTGAATTCTATTTTAATCTTTTAATTATTAGTTTGAATTCAACTTGAATTCTTTTGAATTGACCTTTAACTCTTAGAATTATTTTAAATTTACCTTGAATTTTCTGAATTCTTTAAAATTCTCCTAGTGTTTTTTGAATTCTTTTGAACTTATCTTATATTCTTTACACATACTTTGAATTCTATTGTAAACTTTTAATTCACCTTTAATTCTATTGTAATCTTTTAATTATTCGTTTGAATTTAACTTGAATTATTTTGAATTTACCTTGAATTCTTTGCAATATTTTTAATTCACCTTGAATTCTTTGAATTATTTTAAATTCACCTTGATATTTCAAAATTCTTTTAAATTTTCCTAGTATTCTTTGAATTATTTTGAATTCACCTTGAATTTTTTGAATTATTCTGAATTCCTCTTGAATTTTTAAACTTCTTTTGAATTTAGTTTATATTCTTTGAACTCACCTTGAATTCTATTGTACTCTTTTAATTCGCCTTTAATTCTATTTTAATCTTTTAATTATTCGTTTGAATTCAACTTGAATTCTTTTAAAGTGACCTTGAATTCTTTAAACTATTTTAAATTCTCCTAGTATTTTTTTAGTTCTTTTGAAATTATCTTATATCCTTTGAACTCACCTTGAATTCTATTGTACTCTTTTAATTCACCTTTAATTCTATTGTAATCTTTTAATTATTCGTTTGAACTCAACTTGAATTATTTTGAATTTAGTTTGAATTCTTTCAATTATTTTAAATTTACGATGAATTTTCTGAATTTTTTTCAATTCTCCTAGTATTTTTTGAATTCTTTTGAATTCACCTTGAATTTTTTGAATTATTTTGAATTCCTCTTGAAGTTTTAAATTTTTTAAAAATTTATCTTATATTATTTGAACTTACCTTGAATTCTTTTTTAATCTTTTAATTATTTATTTGAATTCAACTTGAATTCTTCTGAATTAACCTTTAACTCTTTGAATTATTTTAAATTCACCTTGAATTTTCGGCATTCTTTTAAATTCTCCTAGTATATTTTGAATTCTTTTGAATTTATCTTAAATTCTTTGAACTCACCTTGAATTCTATTGTACTCTTTTAATTCGCCTTTAATTCTATTGTAATTTTTTATTTATTCGTTTGAATTCAATTTAAATTCTTTTGAATTGGCCTTGAACTCTATGAATTATTTTAAATTCACCTTGAATTTTCTGAATTCTTTTAAATTCTCCTAGTATTTTTAAAATTCTTTTGAATTTATCTTATATTCTTTGAACTCTTCTTGAATTATATTGTACTCTTTTGATTCGTCTTTAATTCTATTGTATTCTTTTAATTATTCGATTAAATTCAACTTGAATTCTTTGAGTTCTTTTAAATTCACCTTGAACTCTTTGAATTCATTTAAATTCACCTAGTATTTTTTAATTCTGTTGAATTTATCTTGTATTCCTTGAGTTTACTTTTAACTCTATTTCATTCAGTTAATTATTCATTTGAATTCATCTTGAATTCCTGTGAATTCATCTTGAATTCCTTTGAATTCGTCTTGAATTCTTTAAATTTCTTCATATCCATCGAATTCTTTTGCATTATTTTAATTTTTTAATTCTTTTGAATTCACCTTTAATTCTTGGAATTATTTTGAATTCTCCTTGTATTTTTTGAATTCTTTTGAATTTATCTTACATTATTTGAACTAATCTTGAAGTCTACTGTTTTATTTTAATTATTCGTTCGAATTCACCTTGAATTCTTTGAATTCCTAAGTATACTTTGAATTCTTTTCTATTCTTTGAATTTTTAAAATTATTTTGAATTCACCTTGAACTTTTTGAATTCTCTTGAATTCTTGTAATTCTTTTAATTTTTGTTATTCTTTAAATTCTTTGAATTCTTTTAATTCTTTGAATTCTCTTGAATTCTCTTGAATTATATGAATTCCCTTGAATTCAACTTGAATTTTCTGAACCCTTTCAAATTCACCTTGAATTCTTTGAGTTCACCTTGAATTCTTTGGATTCGTTTTGAATTCTTTTGAATTCGTCTTGTATTCTTTTAAATTCGCCTTGTATTCTTTAAATCATTCTTTCGAATTCTTTTGAATTTTTCTTGTATTATTTGAAGCATTCTTTTGAGCTTACCTTGTGTTCTTATTTTGAATTCTTTGAATTCCCTTGAATTCTTTGAGTTCACCTTGAATTTTTCAAGTTCACATGGAATTTTTCGAGTTCACATTGAATTCTTTGAATTTACCTTGAATTCTTTGAATTCACCTTGAATTCTTTTAGATTCATCTCGAATTCTTTCGAATTCTTTAATATCTTCTGATTTCTTTTAATTCTTGGAATTCTTATGAATTTTTGGAATTCTTTTGAATGCATTTTCATCTCTTTTTTATTCTTTCGAATTCTTTAGTATATTCTGATTTCTTTGAATTCTTTGAATTCTTTTGAATTCTTGTTAATTCTTTTGAATTCTTTTAAATTCTTTTGAATTCTGTCGTGATGCATACTAAAAATTTAATGTTCCTTTGTGTGCGTGATTAAAATCAATAATCGATTGTTAAAAGGTTCTGGAGTTCAGTAATGACACACAGTGAGGCAAAAAAACGTCCTTGGACAAATTGATTTTCAGAAGACAATTATTATCTGATTTTAATTCTTTTTTTTTTTAATGAAATATAATAAAATTTCGCATCGAACTGTCATAGTGGATTTTAAAATTTTTGTTTATTTTTTGTTTACTTCATAACAAAAATAAAAAATAAAAATTTTGACTTCTGAAATATACCGGTTTTTAAAAAATGCTTTGATTCGATCAAAAATATTTATTCGTACTGACTCCGATCATTTTATCGTAGTAGGTTATTTACAAAATAGACCGATCAATTCAGTTAACCGAAAAAGAAAGTCAAGTAGTAATTAAGTTTCTTTAATAAATCATCAATTTTTATCAACTTATGGTAAGAAATAATTGCTAAGTAATTTTAATTGTATTCCATAAAAAAAAAAATTTAGTTTACAAATGCATTAGCCGAGAAAAATTTGTTTACAACATTGTTAATAAAAATCAAAATAGTGGATCGTTATCGTACTATCAAAAAAAGATTTAAAAATGTGTTATTACACAGTTGATTACACAAAAAAAACTAGTATAAATGCTGTTGTTTAAAGAATTGTTTTTTACAATAATAAATTGTTTGTAATTGTTTTAAATATTTGATGTTCCCCCACTGAATAAATTGTTTACTGTCATCAAAATGTTCTTAAAAATTTCGAAGTTAGCTATTTACATTTACAATTTAGAAGATAGTTAATAATTGAATCGAAGAAATCAAGTTTGTACCTCCAAAAATAGCCAAATAGTGCATTTGTTAATTAAGGTAGTTTAAACAATTATTAAATTTTAGTTGGTGACCAAATATTATACTGAGTGTTATTTCCAAGTAATGTGTGATCGATTCCATAAAAAAAACTTTATTTATTCCATCTGAAATACCTGATATGGATATTTGTTTATAAAAATTGCATTTAAAATAACAAATTATTTATTAACTTTTATTAATTCAAATAAAAAACTCTTTTTGTCCATAAATTGTTCAAATTTAGTGCGAATCAAGTAACGAATCGCCGCCAATCCCTACGAAACCATTTTCAGTCACTTATTTGTTTATAACAAATTCAATAATTTTTTTAACATTTGCATTGTTATTGGACATCTTTTTTGAATAGCTGCTATCAAAAAAAATTTTTAAAATGTGTCATTAACAGTGTGTTGCACAAAAAAGACAAGTTTAAATGCTGAAAAATAGCCAAATAATGCATTTGTTAATTAAGTTTCGTTAAACAATTATCGAAGGTCATCGATTCGTAGCAAAAAGATCATTGCTAAATAAGTGGCTGTTAATTCCATGAAAAAAGTGGTGGTTTATTTATAAATACATAAAATAATAAAAATTTGTTTAAACAATTGTTGTTTACAATAATAAATTGTTTATTGTCATCAAAATGTTCTCAGAAATTTAGAAGTTAGTTATTGATAGTTAAATGCATCGAAAAAATCAAGTTTGTTCCTCCAAAAATGGCCAAATAGTGCATTTGTTAATTAAGGTAGTTTAAACAATTATTAACTCTTATTTGGTGACCAAATATTATACTTAGGTTTTATTTCTAAGTAATATGCAATCGATTTCCAAGAAAAAACCTTATTTATTCCATCAAAAATAACTGATATGGATATTTGTTTATAAAAATTGCTTTTAAAATAACAAATTACTTATTAACTTTTATCAATTCAAATAAAAAACTCTTTTTGTCCATAAATTGTTAAAATTTAGTGCGAATCAAGTGACGAATCGCCGCCAATCCCCATGAAACAATTTTCATTCACTTATTTGTTTATAACAAATTCAATAAATTTTGTAACGTTTGCATTGCTATTGAACATCTTTTTTGAATAGTTACTTTCAGTTTTCTAGGTATTTTTGATTGAATCAAAGTATTTTTTAATAACCAGTATACTTCAAAAGTCAAAATTTTTTCTTCATTTTTGTTATTAAATAAACAAACATTTAATAATTGGCCATCACAGTTCCATGCGAAATTTTATTAGCTTTTATTTAAAAGAAAAAAGTTAAAATCGGATAATAATTGTCTTCCAAAAATCAATTTATCCACGGACGTTTTTTTTTGCCCCACTGTGCAACAACAAAAATTTCTAGCTACCTCAATTTACCATAATTTCTTTAATACACTATTCAATATTTAGTGGAATGTAATTTTCGCTCATCAGTCATTCAAAGTTCAAATTCACAATTTCGCTTTGCGACAAACTCTTTTTCATCAAAATCCCTAGTGGTTAACCCCTCAAATTGAGCTCAGGTCAGTCATCGGTGAAGATTTTCATAATCTTTATGAAATTTTTATAAAACAAAAAAAAAACCAAGGATAATTTTTTATCCCCGTATCGAGGAAAACTTCATGTTTTGTTTTGTCCTTTTTTTTTTCTTTCCTGTTAATCAATTTTTCTTTCCTGTAAATCAAAGAAAAATGTAATAAATTAAGTAACTCTTGGAGTTGAGAGAAACTTTGCCGCTGGCTGGTTCATTTTGAAGCTTTCCACTTTTATGTTTCTATTTGTGAAGCAAAAATAGAAAATTCAGTTGTTGACAGATGTGATTGAAGCGTAAATTTCTCCTGGAATAGTAAACATGTCGAGAGTTCGCGTCGAATGCGGAGCTGTTTACGATTTGTGTTTACGGATGTCTTTTCATAAGAGAAGATTAAAATTGCGGTGCACATGACTTAACTTTTTAATGAAAAGTACTCGCGGCATGGCCTATATTAGTATATTTCTAGCCGCGGCGAGACCCAGCGCGTGCTGTTTCGACACCCGAATAACGTCGCCAACGCAGACGGGACACGACCCAAGTAAGTGTCATGCGTCTCGCCGTTTTTTTTTTTTTTTTACCTAGCAAATCTACATCCACTTTACAGATAAGAAACAAGAATCTCTTGCACGAACAGGAAAAAAAATCCACCTCTGACTTTATTTTGTTTCACACAACTCGACAGAAAAGATTTTACAAGAGTAAAACGGTGATCAAAATTAAATTCAGTAGCCACAAAAACAAAACTGAGACTTAAAAACGCTACAGAAACAAAACTGAGACTTAGAAATGCTACAAAAACAAAACTGCGACTTAGAAACGCTACGAAACAAAACTGAGACTTAGAAACTCTACAAAAACAAAACTGAGACTTAGAAACGCTACGAAAACAAAACTGCGACTTAGAAACGCTCCGAAAACAAAACTGAGACTTAGAAATACTACAAAAACTAAACTGAGACTTATAAACGCTACAGAAACAAAACTGAGACTTAGAAACGCTACAAAAACGAAATTGAGACTTATAAACGCTACCAAAACTAAACTGAGACTTAGAAACGCTACAAAAACAAAACTGAGACTTAGAAACGCTACGGAAACAAAACTAAGACTTAGAAACGCTACGAAAACAAAACTGAGACTTAAAAACGCTACAGAAACAAAACTGAGACTTAGAAACGCTACGAAAACAAAACTGAGACTTAGAAACGCTACGAAAACAAAACTGAGATTTAGAAACGCTCCGAAAACAAAACTGAGACTTAGAAACACTACAAAAACTAAACTGAGACTTAGAAACACTACAAAAACTAAACTGAGACTCAGAAACGCTACAAAAACAAAACTGAGACTTAGAAACGCTACAAAAACAAAACTGAGACTTATAAATGCTACAAAAACTAAATTGAGACTTAAAAACGCTACCGAAACAAAACTGAGACTTAGAAACGCTACGAAAACAAAACTGAGACTTAGGAACGCTACAAAAAAAAACTGAGACTTTGAAACTCTACAAAAACAAAACAGAGAATTAGAAACGCTACAAAAACAAAACTGAGACTTAGAAACGCTACAAAAACAAAACTGAGACTTACAAATGCTACAAAAACTAAACTGAGACTTAGAAACGCTATTAAAACAAAACTGAGACTTAGAAACGCTCCGAAAACAAAACTGAGACTTAGAAACTCTACGAAAACAAAACAGAGACTTAGAAACGCTACGAAAACAAAACTGAGACTTAGAAACGCTCCGAAAACAAAACTGAGACTTAGAAACGCTACAAAAATAAAACTGAGTCTTAGAAACTCTACAAAAACAAAACAGAGACTTATAAACTCTACAAAAACAAAATTGCGACTTAGAAACGCTACAGAAACAAAACTGAGACTTAGAAACGCTACAAAAACAAAACTGAGACTTAGAAACGCTACAAAAACAAAACTGAGACTTAGAAACGCTACAAAAACTAAACTGAGACTTAGAAACGCTATTAAAACAAAACTGAGACTTATAAACGCTACAAAAACTAAACTGAGACTTAGAAACTCTACAAAAACAAAACTGAGACTTAGAAACGCTATTAAAACAAAACTGAGACTTAGAAACGCTCCGAAAACAAAACTGAGACTTAGAAACACTACAAAAACTAAACTGAGACTTAGAAACGCTACAAAAACATAATTGAGACTTATAAACGCTACAGAAACAAAACTGAGACTCAGAGACGCTACAAAAGCAAAACTGAGACTTAAAAACGCTACAAAAGCAAAACTGAGACTTATAAACGCTACAAAAACTAAACTAAGACTTATAAACGCTACAAAAACTAAACTGAGACTTAGAAACGCTACAAAAACAAAACTGAGACTTAGAAACGCTACGAAAACAAAACTGCGACTTAGAAACGCTCCGAAAACAAAACTGAGACTTAGAAACGCTCCTAAAACAAAACTGAGACTTAGAAATGCTCCGGAAACAAAACTGAGACTTAGAAACGCTCCGAAAACAAAACTGAGACTTAGAAATACTACAAAAACTAAACTGAGACTTAGAAACGCTACAAAAATAAAACTGCGACTTAGAAATGCTACGAAAACAAAACTGAGACTTAGAAACGCTCCGAAAACAAAACTGAGACTTAGAAACGCTCCGAAAACAAAACTGAGACTTAGAAACTCTACAAAAACAAAACTGAGACTTAGAAACAAAAATGAAAATCACGTAATTAAAATTTCTATTGTTTTGAATTATTCAAAATGAGGTGCAACAAAATTTGTACCAATTGTTTTTTGTGACGTTTGGTATTTAAAGGCAAGCCTAATATTATAACAAATAAAACTATAAATAATAATAATAATATAATAATAATTATTATTATATAATATTTAAACACAAGTCTAATATGATAAGAAATAAAATTACAGATTATAATCTAATAGTACAATATTTAAACACAAGCTTAATTTCATTCAAATTGAAAAAATAATATATTTATATTAAAATTAAATAATAAAATCAATTTATTCAACAAATCGTAAAAAACTGTAATTATATGTTTTTAATATAATGGCAAATAAAATTATAAAATTATAATTATAAATTATAAACGAGAAAAAAAATCGTTTTATATTTTATATATTTTATATTTTATATTTTTATATTTTATTTTATATTTTTAATATAATGGGAAATAAAATTATTAAATTATAATTATAAATTATAAACGACAAAAAACAGCGTTTTATATTTTATATTTTATATTTTATATTTTTATATTTTATTTTATATTTTTAATATAATGGGAAATAAAATTATTAAATTATAATCATATTTTTAATATAATTTCAAATAAAATTATAAAATTATAATCATAAATTAAAAACGAGAAAAAAAAGCGTTTATTACTATTTAAGGGACTAAAAGAAGTAAAAAATCAACTTTAGAAAATCGAGTTTTTTTTCATTGGGATTTTTTTTTCTTGGGAATTAATAAATTTTTGCTTCATAATTGTCATCTGCCATAATTGCCAAGATCGGAATTTTACTCAGAAAATAGAATGAAGAAAATAATAAAATAATAGAATAGAATAGAAAAATAGATAATAATAGAATAATAGAATAGAATAAAATTGTTCATAACTTAATATAAAAAATAAGGAAGATGTTGATAAAAAAATAAGAAAGATGTTAATTAAAAAAATAAGAAAGATGTTGATGAAAAAAATAAGAAAGATGTTGATGAAAAAAAATAAGAACGATGTTAATGAAAAAAAAAATTAAGAAAGATGTTGATGAAAAAAATAAGAAAGATGTTGATGAAAGAAAATAAGATGTTGCTGAAAACCCGTAAAAAATTTACTTGGACCAAAAGGTCCCACTGGATCCGAAAGGGTGAACAAAAAAAGAGGAAAAAAATATCTCAGTTAATCTTTGATGAGACAAATGTCTAAACTTTTGGAATTTTTGGGATTCTCGAGAATTTTCTAAAATCCTTCATTAAATCTTTTGAACTTTTTTCGACAACCTTTTTGAATCTTGTCGAATATTTTTAACTTTAGATATAATTTTAGATTTAATAAATCTTCTAAAGGACCTCAAAATTCTCTAGAATCTTCTGTATTTTTAAGAATGTTTTAGTCCGTTTTGAAATCTTTTAGAAACTTATGGATTCTTCCAAAATCTTGAAAAATACTCCAGTATTTGGAATTCAGATTCATTTATCTCAAATTGAATGAATTCATCTAGCTTGAATTAACCTTAAATCTTTTCAATTCTTTTAAATTGACTTTAAATCTTTTGAATTTCTTCAAATTCACTTGAATCCTTATGACTTAAAAATAATTCGAATCAATTTATCTCAAATTGAACGAACTGAATTCGCTTGAATTCCTTTGAATTATTTTAAATTTCCTTGATTCCTTTTAAACTCTCTTGAATTATTTAGATTTCTATTGAATTCCTTTGAATTCCCTAGAATTATTTTTAATTCCATCGAGTGCTTTTTAAATCTCTTGAATTCCCTTTAATTTCCTGACTTTTGTCCAATTCTTCTCAATTGCCTTGAATTTTTTTAATTTCTTTCAATTTTAAAAAATTTTTTGAATTACTTTGAATTTTTTTAAATTGCTCTGAATTATTTTGAATTCTTTCGAATTCCTCTGAAATATTTTGAATTATTATAATTCGCTTGAATTTCCTAGAATTATTTATAATTCTCTAAAATTATTTCCCATTCCCTTGAATTATTTCCAATTCGCTAGAATTATTTACAATATCCTAGAATTATTTCCCATTCCCTTGAATTATTTCCAATTTCCTAAAATTATTTCCAATTCCCTAGAATTATTTCTAATTCCTAGGAACTATTTTTAATTCCCTGGAATTATTTATAACCCCCTGGAATTATTTCTAGTTTCCTGGAATTATTTTTTATTTCCTAGATTTTTTTTTATTTTCTTAGAATTATTTTTAATTCCCTCAAATGATTTCAAATTTCCTTGAATTCTATCGAATTCTCTTCAATTTCCTGAAATTCTTTTTAATTCTCTTAAATCATTTTGCAACCTTTGAAGTATTTTGAATTTACTTCGAATCCTTTCTTACTGCTTAAATACTTAATAAATACTTAAATAATTTAAATTCTCTTAAATTTTTTGATTTCCAATTAATTCTTTTGAACTCCCTTGAATTTTTTGAATTTTTTCTATTTTTCAAAGGACCCCGCACAAAACGTGAAAAAAGGTTTCGGTGTATTTTACTCAAATTAATTTATTTTGTATAAAAATAGAAGAAATTTGCCAAAAATGACTTGGACCGATTATGCGTAGTAATTTGTACGGGTCTTTTCTTTTAAATTCCTTTTAGTTCTTCTGAAATATTTTGAATTTCTCAATTTGTTGAAATTCCCTCGAATTATTTTGAATTTCCTTTAATTATTGGGAATTTTCTTTAATTATTTTAAATTCTCTTGAATTATTTGATATTTTCTTGAATAATTTTGATTTTTTGAATGAATTTTAATTATTTTGAATTTTTATCGAATTACTTTGAATTTGAATTTTATCGAATTACTTTGAATTTTTTTGAATCATTTTGAATTTTATCGAATTACTTTTTTATTTTCTTGAATTAATTTAAATTTTCATGATTTATTCTTGAATTCTCCTTTTGAATTCTGTTAAGACCTTTTGAATTCAACTTGACTTCTTTTGAATTCTTAAGAAAAAGTTGAGTCCCTGTGAATTCCGTTGAAGTCTTTTGAATTCAACTTGAATTCGTCTAAGTTCCTTTTTAAAAAATATTGAATTTTTTAGAATTTCTTTGAAGCATTTTTAATTCAGCTTGAATTCTGTTGAATCCTGCTGAATTCTTTTAAATTGCTTTCAATCTTTTGAATGACGCTTGCATTATTTAGAATTCTTTTGAATTCTGTTAAAACCTTTCGAATTCAACTTGACTTCTTTTGCATTCTTAAGAATAAGTTGAGTTCCTGTGAATTCCGTTGAAGTCTTTGGAATTCAGCTTGAATTCTGTTAAATTCTTTTAAATTGGTTTCAGTTCTGAATTCTCTTCAGCTTTTTATTTTCCAGTGAAATTTCTTAACTTTTTTTAATTTCTTACAATTTTTAAATTTTGTTTAAATTTCTTTGAATTCCTCTGCAATATTTTGAATTTCCTAATTTGTTTGAATTTCCTCGAATTATTCTGAATTTTCTTGTTTTTTAAATTTGAATTTGAATTTAGTTTATTTATTTTTTATTTATTTGATTTAGCTTATTTTGAATTTTCTTGATCTTTTGGAATTATCTTAAATTATTTTGAATTTCCTTGAAGTCCTTTGTATTCTCTTGAATTCCCTAAAATTTTTTTCAAATCTTTTGATTTCTTTTGAATCCTGTGAGGTATTTCGAATACTCTTTTAAATCTTTTACAATCGTTAAATACTTTTGAATTCCTTTGAAGTTTTGGAATTCTTTTGAATTTTTCGATTCCCATTATTTTTTTGTAGAATTTTTGGAATTTTTCCAATTTTTACTTTAAAAAAAATTTCTTTGAATTATTTTGAATCCCTCTGAACTATTTTGAGTTTTTATAATTCGTTTAAATTCCCTCGAATGATTTTAAATTCCTTTGAATTATTTTAAATTGTCTTGAATTCCTCAAAATTATTTTGAATTCTCTTGAATTCTTTTAAAACCGGTAAAGTATTTTAAATTCACTTTTAATTTTTTTACATACTTTAAATACTTTTGGCATCTCTTGAAGTGTTTCGTATTCTCTTTAATTGTTTGATTTCCTTTGAATTATTTTTGATTCCTCTGAAATTTTTTGAATTTTTTAATTCGTTGAAATTCCTTCGAATGATATTGAATGTCCTTGAATTCTTTTGAATTCTCTTAAATTCCCTGAAATTCTTTTGGATTCTCTTGAATCTTTTTGATATGTATTGAAATATTTTGAATTCTTTAGAATTTTTTTGAAATCCTTTGAATTCTTTTATTTCTTTTGAACTTCCTTGAATTCCGTTGAAGTCTTTTGAATTCACTTCTGATTATTTAGAGTTCTTTCGAATTTTTTTAATTACTTCGAATTCTTTAGAATTCTTTGAATTATTTAGAATTATTTTGATTTCCCTTAAATTTTCTTGAATTCTCTGTAAATTCACTACAGTTCTTTTGAATTTCTCTTGAATTATTTGAATGCTTTTTACTCCCATTGAAATCTTATGAATTCCTCTGAATTCATTTAAATTCACTTGCGTTATTTTTATTTCTCTTGAATTCCGTTGTTAAAAAAAAAAGAAAAAAAAAGAAAAAGAATTTAATTTAAAAAGAATTCCGTTGAAGTCTTTTGAAGTTCTGAGTCCCTTTTAAAAAATGTTGTACTTTAAAAATGTTGTAACTATTCTTTAAAATTCCTTTGAAGTGTTTGTAATTTAGCTTGAATTTTGTTCAATCCTGTTGAATTCTTTGAAGTTTTTTCAAATCCTTTGAATGAAACTTGCATTATTTTTACATCTTTTGAATTCTGTTGGTCTTTTGAATTCAACTTGAATGCTTTTGAATTCTTAGGAAAAAGTTGAGTTCCTTTGAATTCCATTGAAGTGTTTCGAATTCATCTTGAATTCTGTTAAATTATTTTAAATTGTTTTCAGTTTTTTGAATTCACCTTGAATTCTTTTGAATTCACCTTGAATTCTTTTGAAGTCACCTTGAATTATTTTAAATTCACCTTGAATTCTTTTGAATTCACCTTGAATTCTTTTGAATTCACCTTGAATTCTTTTGAATTCTTTTGAATTCACCTTGAATTCTTTTGAAGTCACCTTGAATTATTTCAAATTCACTTTGAATTCTTTTGAATTCGCCTTGAATTCTTTTGAATTCTCCTTGAATTCTTTTGAATTCGCCTTGAATTCTTTTGAATTCTCCTTGAATTCTTTTGAATTCACCTTGAATTCTTTTGAAGTCACCTTGAATTCTTTTAAATTCACCTTGAATTCTTTTGAATTCACCTTGAATTCTTTTGAATTCACCTTGAATTCTTTTGAATTCACCTTTAATTCTTTTGAATTCACCTTGAGTTTTTTTTATTTCTTGTGAAGCCTTTTAAATTCTTTGAATTCTTGAATTCAGGTGTACATAAAAATATTGCTACTGATCAAGCCATCGCCCTGAGAAATTCTGCAAACATCCAAAAAATTCCAAAAGATTCTGGAAGAGTTTACAAAATTTAAAAATTTCGATAGTCTGGAAAAATTTCAAAAAACCTTTAAACAAGTTTTAAAATCTCATAATCATTACTTCTAATTCTCATAATTCTTTGGCAATTAATCCGAACTTTAAATTTAAAAAATAGCAAACGGGGTGGGCGCAGAAGTAAAATCCTCAAAATAAAAGTAATTTTAGGCGATTTTCACAATAATGGAGAAAAATTAAGAAAAGGGGAAAAATAGGAAATAAAGGGGAATATAAAACTGTGTTCACTGTTATAGTTAATTCTCAGAAATTTAAAAAATATTATTTATCTTTTTCAAGCCATGGAAATATTATTTACTCTTCTCGAGCCTAAGAAATATTATTCAACTTTTTCAAGCTTAAAAAATATTATTTACCTTCCTTAAGTTTAAATCTCTCACTGGAAATGCTTCTGATTAAAGAAAAACATTGAAAAATAATTTTCAATCTGTTCCCTGTACCTTGAACAATAAAAATAAATTTTCTATCTCTCCATCTTCCACAATCGTTCACCTCTCCAATAACAACTCTTCTCCAAAACTGTTTATCGTTGAAGCTTTCCGGGTCGTTGGAAAATAGGAAAAGTCAATTCCAAACAATTTTCCTTGTTCTCCTCATAGCGTTATGAAGCCATAAAAGAATCCCGTATTGCACAGTTTAGAGCTTGGGAATAATATTTTTTAATTTCATTTCCCTCACCATATAGTTGATGCTTGAAATTACTCGCACTCATTTTTCCACTTCGTTGACGAGTTTTTAACGAAGATAGTATAACGCGAAATTTAATTATCTTCGTCAAATTTCCTGGCGGGGTGTGCAAGCAAAAAGGTCAGAGGTCAGGATTTTTCATTTCGATGGTGACGTAATAGGACTCTTGAAAAGTCCGTATATAGAAGGAATGTTAAATGGAGAAACTATTCAGAGCCAACGAGATTTTTCATGTGGGCGTCTTTGAAAATTAATTAATTATTATTATTATTATTATTATTATTTATCGGCATTTGGAACTCGAAAGTTCATTGCCTCATCTACCCGAGA
>JBAGKK010305662.1:0-19984 GCA_037177015.1 Euceroptres primus
AAGGTGCTTCTCCAATAGAAACATAAGCTGGCACGTTGCGTCGATACGTAAACGTTCTGACGTCATCGACGCGTTGTAACCAACTGTCACAAGGTTAAACTCGATTCGTGTCGAACCGTGTTTAACCTTGCGACAGTTGGCGACAACGCGTGGATGACGTCAGAACGTTTACGTATCAACGCAACGTTCAAGCTTAGGTTTCTACAGTCGGACCTCCGCCATGTCATAATCTCGTGGGGAGTTATTACTTGATGGAGGTAGTCCGGAGGGGAAATTGGAAGTTTCGCAGCAGGTATTTTCGCACACACATATGTATCCATGTGTGGGTGTAAACTATCTGCGCAAACGCCTTCTCGAGAGTAGGGGCAAACGATTGAAACTAGAAGCGGGAAATATGACATGGTGGAAGTTTACATGGTGGAGGTCCGACTGTATTGGATAAGCACCTATAAGGCGCATGATGAAAGGAGACAAGCAAGGAGTCACACTGCGCAGCTTTTCCTTCAGCCAATGAGAATTTATCGGACATTGACCGCACATAATCAAATATGACATACACTTGCAATGCGAAATCTTTTAGTGTGTGAGTTATCGAAAGTTACACCACAAACGCAATTAAAAATTACGTGTACCTGCCCAACACACTGAAAGAAAGGTCACCTTTGCGCGAAGCATTTGTAATCTTGTCGCCTGACCATGATGAAAGGAGTCTTTTCATCATGGCTAGGCGCATCTAAAAAAAATCGACCAATAGCAAGAGCTGAATCGTTTACCGCCGTATTGTCAGCTGATCTCACAAACGCAAAATTCACGAACCAACAATCAAGTTTAGTTGAGTTAGTATTCCAAACTGGAGGTGGGCGGTTCAGCACTTGGTTCAGTCGTTCAGTGTGACCTATGCTTAGGGTTGCCAGGGCTGGCAACCGTCTCACTCACTCTCAAGTACGTCACGTCACATTCTATGAGAGTGAGTAAGAAAACCGAGCCGGCCTTGGCAACCCTACCTATGCTCGACCTTCACCAGGGTTCCGAAGTTACGCGTATAAAAGAAGAAGTTACGCGTAACTCTGAGTTGTTTACGTAAATTACATTTTCGATGTAATTTACCTAAAGAATGTAAAAAACCTAGGTAATTTAGCTAGAGATCTACGCTTAAATTGACTACACAAAAATGTTCAAACTTGTGCCAATTAAATAAATTGCAATTTAATAATAAAAGTTATGAGTTTATTAGTTTACTTAAAACAATCAAATAAATGTCTTTGCCTTGATCTTGAAAAGTTAAAAATGTGACCGGGACAAACCTGGAAATGACGGGGTATTTGAAATCGGCGGATTAATCGCTACCCTGGTAAAGTTCCACATAGACTATCTTAAGATTACTCCTTTGTCACTAATTCTTTCTGACGGTTGGTTGAACTATTGTTCATATTATTTATGGATTGTTTTTAAATATTTATTAAATTTTATTAATAAATTTTGTTTTCTATCTTCTTTCTGTCTGTAAACAATAAAATAAATTACAAAAAAGACCTCGCGACGATACTTTTTAACATGTAAGTTATATCGTGTAGAAAACTCGGCTCGTAATGTACGTGTGTAAAATGCGTAAACAACTCATGTAATTTACCACAGGTATTTTACACTCCGAACCCTGACCTTGACAAATCTGAGCCGCCTAATGATCAAACCTTTGTGCAGTCAGACCTGTACCATTTCAAGATTAAAATGATTCAGGTCGCTCGAAAGGGAAAATTAAAGTTGCGCAGTAGGCATTTGCGCCTACACGTATGTGTACATGTTTCTGTGTAAACTATCTGCGCAAACGCCTTTTCGAGAGTAGGGGCAAACGATCGAGACTGTTTTTGGAAAAATTGAAATGGTACAGAATGAAATGGTACAGGTCCGACTGTACTGAGATTCATGGTTGTAAACAAAAAGGTGGGAACATAACAATCAACAGGTTTGGTACGTAAAATACGTTAGGCAATTTACATTTTTTCCACTGATTTTTTATAGTTTTTTGCGTATTTTTCCACACACCTCCAAAAAAACACTGTGTAAAAAATTAGAGACATAAACTACTTGGTAAAATACTGTAAAAAACCAAGTAAATTATCTAGGGTTCTTACCCCATCAACCCTGCTCTAACATAGAGTCGAACCTTGATCATTTGAACTTTTCAGGAAAGTAGTTCAAATGGACGAGGTTTGCTCAGTGCAATTTGCGCATACACGTATATGCATACATATAAGCATATGTACACTAGCGCGCAGGAGTCGTTTCCTCATTTGCAGGAGTGTAGGGGCAAAAATCAGGGGAAGTTTAAATGAACGAGGTTCAAATGAATATTATAATACAGTCAGGGCAATCGTTTGCCCCTACTCTCGAGTAGTGGTAAATGATCAAGACTGGTTGAGGGGAACATGAAATGGTACAGGTCCGACTGTATAAACAACCTCAGCTGATGAGGAAGCACCTTTAATTTCATGTTTGTACTAATTATTACCGAACTAGACAGATAATATGATTGTCGATGATTCTATTGTTAATTTTTACTAACACTGCAGATATGAAAAAAGTAACTTTTTTTCATAAAATTTTTTTAAAAAAAATAATTAAAATAAAAACTTGTACTATGTACATTAGACAAACGTACATATATAAATAAATAATCAAATGTTGCTAAACGCAAATCGCAACTTACAACACACACACACGCATTTCTAAATTTCTTGAAGTTGAACAGGGAATGGCAATGCAAGAACCGTAAGTATGCAGAAGAATGTAGTTGTAGAGGGAATGGTAAGCAATGGTGTAGGAATAACGTGAGAGCAGCCTATTACACGCGTTCGTGCTTAATTTGTGCTTATAACCTGCGAATAATCAAATTCTCAAAATGGCTCTTCGTCTAAACAAAGGTAAGATGCAGTATTATTAATTGTTAGAAAAAATCATTGTTTATTTAGGTGATAATCAGTCCGCTAGCGGCTTCCTGTATTGCTCTTATTGGTTATCCCGTTCCGTCAGCTAGCTCTCCGCCATGTTCTTGCTATTGGTGTTGGTGTATAGTCCAATTCCGTCGTTACAGGCGTTTGGACATTAGAAATGCGGAACAAGAACAAAATGTCGTAGTTGACTGCGTCTGTTTGGCGTATTTCATGTCACAATTTATTCTCCAACTTTTTAATCCGTATTGTTGATAGTGTCGAAACATTCCTTATATTTTAACGAAAGTATAGAAAAATTTGGCCGAGGGTCGTCACGTTATTGAAAAGTCAGTGCCTCGATGTCGTGTGGAGTTGCAAGTGTGCTGCGTCGGTGATTCATTTACAGGCAATGGAAGTGAATAACAGAAATAATACGTGATTATCACGCGGGCAAATTCGTTTCAGAAAACACTTTCCCTTATACGATTACAAGAAATTAGTGCATTGCACTACCTGCATGTCTAATATTGTGTGTATCATGCGTTGTTATTGTCCATTGGAATTATTGTAAAAGAATCTTGCAACACGAACACGAATTCCAGACTTGAATACACGTAATGACAGAGTCAGAAGGAATATGAAGGTAACCGTGTGCTTTGATAACGTGCGAGTGGTGGTTCCGTGTGGAGATGGAACTCTGCTCGTTAGGGACTTGATGCACGAGGCGATATTGCGCTACAAAAAAGCCACCGGCAAAAGCGATAATGCTTTAACGATCAATAGCCTGTCCTCTTTAACGGGCGGCGGTCTTCTCGACCCAGACGACAGGTTATGCGATGTAGCGGACGACAGGGAACAGATCGTCGCGCATTTCGTTTATTCCGACGTTATTCATGCAGGTGGTGATGGTGCTAGTTCCGTTGGGACCAACAGTCCCGACTTTTTCCACGGGGATTGTAAGGATCATCGTTTTGGAATCGACCATCATCCTCAACCGAGCAACATTAAGAGAGAAAGTACAAAAAGATTATCAATGCACGTACTTTCCACGAGAGAACCATGCCTCACTACATACTCAGCACAGTCATTACCTCGAGAATCACGCCGCAAAGAGCCTTTAGGGCAAGATGCAAAGTCTATTTACGAATTGCCAAATCTGCCTCCCAAGTCCAGTGATGAAGGTGAGATTCGGGAAATTGTCATTAAAAATGAAGCAGGACCCCTGGGATTGCATGTTGTTCCTTGTTATGATTTATCTGGAAATGATCAGGGCCTTCGGGTAGAGGGGATAGAACCAAATGGAAGGATAGCAAAAGACGGTCAAATTGATTTGCACGATAACATTATCAAAATAAATGGACACAATTTGTTGCGCATGCCTTTCTCTAAAGTTCAGGAAATTTTTCGAACGTGCATGAACGAGCCTTGCTTGAAAATATCTGTTTTGAAGCATAAGAAGAGCCGTAGTGAAAAATCTGTACACAGATGTGTTGGCGATGCGAGCAGAGGGGAAAAAGCAGAATGTGAGGAAAACGTTAAGAGATTGCAAGGCACAAACTATAACATTCTTCAAACAGCAAATACTCGAAAGATAGGAAAAATGATAGAAATTGAACTCACCAAGGGAAGTAATGGTTTGGGATTCAGCGTCACGACTCGAGATAATCCTGCGGGTGGTCATTGTCCAATTTACATAAAAAATATTTTACCCAAAGGTGCAGCAGTAGAAGATGGAAGACTGAAGCCAGGAGATAGGTTGTTAGAGGTCAATAAAATGGAAATGACCGGAAAGAGTCAAGACGAAGTTGTCGCTTTGCTGCGGAGTATTCCACCAGGTGGGAAAGTTAAATTATTAGTATCGCGACAGGAGGAAGTCTCAACGAATACATCTGACTCGCAAATTGGAGTTCCTAGCATCGCTGATGCTGCTGATACGTCTAGAAATTGTCAAGCGTCTCATCGTTCTCCAATAAAAAAGAGTGACGAAGAAAAATTAGATTCTTATGCCATGGATAAATTCAATTTTAAAACAATTCATGTTTCAGATGGCGACATTTTATTTGCTAAGAAAAATCGAATGATTCTTACGTTAGACATTCCTGTGCATGACTCTGAAAAGGCTGGACTGGGGGTAAGTGTGAAGGGTAAAACGAGTAGTACCTACGATAACACTAACGTTGATCTAGGCATATTCATTAAAAGTGTATTGCACGGAGGAGCTGCTTCTAGGGACGGTCGTTTACGAACAAACGACCAATTGCTCAATGTAAATGGAGTTTCGTTGTTGCGTCTCTCGAATTCCGATGCTATGGAAACCTTGAGGCGGGCTATGCTCAACACAAATAGTTCGGTCACCGGTGTCATTACACTAACGATATCTAGACGAGTACCCTCTTACGATGCTTGCGAAAAAAGTTCCGTCGATAATGTATCTTCCCAATGCAAGCTAGAATCTGCCAACACTGTATACATATCAGATTCCACGAAACGCAGTGATGGAAGGGTCAAAGATAAAAATAATTTAAATTCTCAATCGGATGCATTAGATAATGGTTCTTTACTATCGTCGGTTTCAACCTCTCCTTGGAATCCAGTTATAGATAGATTAACCGAACAATATAATAAAAATAGTTTACGAAATGAAAGTTACTGTCTTGCTACCAACAAGACGTGGATAGACTCAGCAAGCAACGTTAACGTTAAGAAGTTAACATTGGGACAAAACAACGATCGCCTGGAATCAGTATTATTGGAAGATTCTAATATTGATAATATCCACGGTAACGAAATCAAGAGGAATTCGGAAGATAAGGATAGTCAATATTCTGGCGATCCCACATATGATAGTCAACTGTCTTTAGAAGAATTTAACTCTTCTACGAATAAATTTTCGCGTGATGCTTTAGGTCGGCAAAGTATGTCTGAAAAAAGACATGCTGCTCTCGATGCTAAAAATACGGATACTTATAAAAGAAATAAAAAGTTACGTGAAGGTAGAGAGAATAAAAGTTCGGAACAAAACAGCCGTTCAGAGGATGCTGGAGAATACGGAAAACGTGGATACAACGTGGAGAAATTTGAAAAAGTGGGAGACAAACTAGGAGAAAGTTCGTCATTTGATAGTAATAGGAAACACTACGATAAGAAATTTGTGGACCAACCTCAACCTGAGTACCTGTATACCATTCCAGGGTGTAATAATAAGCTCGCATCACCTAGAAAACATTGGCTTGTCGACGATGTTCAGAGTGGTGAGATTTCAAATTCCAATAATTTTAAAGAAGAGAGAGAAGGTTTTTCCAACAGCCGAGGGGACGTGAAGCAGGCATCTTTAAATTCAGCACTGGATGACCGATATAAACGTTCCAGAAAAAAAGGAGGCATTCGTTCTATGCTTCGCCTGGGAAAAAACCGGAAATCGCTCAACTTTGGCGATAATATAGAAAATCGGCACGAAGCAAATAATTACTGTAGTGGAACGATTAATTACATTGCATAAGTATTGCAGAAGATTTTTTTAAATATGAATTTGAATCATGCATTTAAATATTGGTATTATATACATATGCATACGTACCAATATGGAATAGAAATTTAATACAGATTAATCTCTTTTTCTTTCTTACTACGACTGAAATTGACTAGAAATCATTGTTATCTAGTATATGTATACTATTGCAGATTAGGCTAAATATGAGCCTATGTATAAATTTACAGAAAAAGGACCTGCTTTCAAGTGCCTTACATCTAAAAACGAAGAAAATGATAGAATTAAATAATTCTGTATATATAATGTTGTACTTAATTTTAGAAATCGTTCTCGATACATATTGCAATTACAGTGAAGAGACACTTTGAATGAAAATCGCAAGAAATTCATGAGTCCAGTATGAAATCATAATTGAAATTGATTTACCACCTGTAAACCATCTTTCAACACTGCAGTAAATAGAGAAGATTCCGTTTATCGCACAATCAGATGTTCGTTTGATTTTAAAAATGTGATAAACTGTTGTTTCGGTAAGATTTCATGATAGTTATCTAAAGCTTACGATACTTGTATTTGTATTAATTCTCACTAATTTATTAGTTACAGATGTTACCTTTAGATATAATAAGAGAGTTTAGTCGCTTAGCTGCATATCACTAACAAATATTCGTAAATAGGAGTTATAGTAAATAACTGTATTAAATAATTGTATTTTTTGTTTCAGTTTTGCAGTCAATTCAAAATTCAATTTCGGTTCAGCAAATCCGATTCCGCTCAAAGATTAACATACAAAGGCCGAAACCATTTCATCATGAACGGGGAAAGGTGATGCAATTTTTAACTCCATTTTTTCCAAATCCAAATAAGGGCAAAAAATTATGGGAAGTCTGCAAAAAAGCACAGAGAAAGACATTAGAAAGCAGAACGAAGACCATAGAAGGCAGTGTGCAGACAATAGAAGGCAGTGTGAAGGCAATAGATGCAAATCCTTATGAAATTATCGTGGCACGAGAAGTTCGTAACTGGTTCAATAGTTCTAAAATGATTGCGTTTTTTCACAAAAATTCAATGACTGCTGAAGATGAGTTCAATTTTAAAGTTAATATGAAAAGGAAAAATATGTATGGCAAATTCTATGGTCGGAGAGTACTTCAATTGGCTTTGCTCGATACAGTTTACGCTCCTGTTCTTCAACTATTTCGTGCGCCATCAATGATAGTGTTTAGTCCGCACATTAATATCACTGCACTTCACAAAGCTGCGAGAAAGACACCTCAAGTAACTTTGTTGGGTAAGTGTTTATCAGAAATCTGCCGCGTTTTGGAAGAACACCGTTATCTGCACTTCGAATGAATCACCTGCACACAGTTGCGGTAAGTGCGTGCAGGGAACTCATCAGAAATGCAGTCAACGGTGTTTTTTTAAAACACGGCAGAAATTTCCATTAGAAAATTTTATTTAACAATTGTTCCAACTCACGTTCGCCGTCGAACAATCAGTGAAATAAATAATTTGTACGAAAAAGTTTACATTTTACCATAATATTCTGCTTGAAATATATATATATATATATATATATATATAAAATAATTATTGTGCATTTCAGCTGGAATTCTTCACGGGAAGTTACTAAGTCGTAACGAATTTTTGGAATGCGGAAAAATGGATCTTACAACCGCTCGAGTCGGCCTGGTTTCAGTTTTACAGAATGCAGGTGGTAACAATCTAAACAGACAACTAATAACTAATCAGTCTGCATTGATCACGCGGTTGCAACAAATAGGTTCAACAGAATCATCTTACGATAAAAATGATTAACTGGTGCATATACTGAAATTTTTTATTGATAATGTACCATATATGTGAAGCTTTAAGAAAACTACGGTTAGAAACTTTATATAAGATTATAAATAAGTTTTTCGACTCGATTAGTGAGATTAGATGCTTTTTTATTCACATTATCATTATCACATGACGTTCATGTATAAATTCGTATTTAAAAAAAACTTTAACGATTAATTCTATTAATCCACTTAACTGCACGCAAGCAGGCAGAATTTTATTTTTTGACCAGAACTTTTATCAAAATTTCTCAATGACAGTAATTGCATCGTGGATGACATTTGACTCCGTTTTCTCCGCATTTACAACCACCGGTTGTATCCCCTTTTCCCTAAAAATAAAATTAGGCCAATAATTATTGTTGAACTAGAATTATTTTAGAATAAAAAATAATATGAGTATTGCAACTGTTGATAAATTTTTTTTATATTATTGGAAAGCTCAGTGTTGTCAGTTTTAAATTATAATTATACACTGGAGCCCCGGTTTATTGCGGGTTTCGGGGGTTGCCTGAATGGCCTTCGCGTACACCGGGGGTCTCTTAAACGTAAACAAGTCAGGGCCGTATGAACTATTTCTGTTTGATTTTTGTCGCGAGTGAAAAATATTTTTTAAATATAAGTTTAATTTAACGTTTACTTTACTGTTAAGTTTTATTTAGTTATTATTTATTAATTATTATATGTAACGCATAACCAAAACACTGAAACGAACTGTCGGAATTATCCGCTTTGTTGCTACGGTACTTGCGCAACTCCGCTGAGCTCCGAGCTCAGTTTTCTCGTCCCCTTGGACCTTTTACCTTCGGCAAAAATTCCTGGAACGCGTCTACCGGGGCGAAAGAAACCGGGGCTCGAGTGTATCATCAATTGGAGTATATTTTTGAAATGCCACTTTTCAATTTTGATGGTTTCCAGAAATTTACAAAAAAATTGTATCTGAATATAAACTCTAATTTTTTAAAAATATCTTGCATATTAAACAATAATAATAATTAAAGCCTCCCTCATAAATTTAAACCAATCAAACTCGTACTTTTCAATATTTTTCAAAAGATCTGTTTTATGAACATTGAAACTAAATTATTATCTGTTATTGATTATCAAATAAAACAAAAAAGAATTGCATATCATGTGCATTCATTAATTGATTTGTACAAAAAGTTTACTATTATAAAGGAACACATTTTTAGATGAGACATCGTGTTTTCAAATAAAATAGGAAAATTTTAATTTAATTATTAATTTGTTTAAATTTTTAAAACATTTGTCAATTTTTAAACACTAAGCTTTTTATTAAAATGAAACAAGTTATTTCCATTAAAAAAAGCTCGAATTTGATGTATAAAAAATGACAATTGTGATAATACCAGTATTTGGTTGATTATTATTGGTTGTTTCTGCTAATAATAATAATTTCATTGTTTATGGAATTTTCCAGAGAAATTGGCAACACTGCACCGAAAGTTACATTTAATTAATATAGTTTCACTTACACCGGGTCCCCAACGAGGACCTCTTGTAATCCAACAAATTTCAGTTTTACACATTGAACATCTCAGCCAATCACAGCCCCATTTTTTCATTAGAACAACTGCACATGTTGGACACGGAAGAGCTTCGCCTCTGTCCACCATTTCTTCTAACATTGCAGCTGTCCTTTTAGATTCATGATCCGTTTCTTTTGAAAGCCTTACTTCTTCCTGATACTGGCGACAATTCTGGCCCATATGTATGACCTGAAGTGCATTTAGAATTAATTTGATTGCAAATATCATAAAATACATTATTTTGTTCAAAAAAGTACGTAGGCTCTTTAAAAAGTAAACCTTGCGGTAAATGATTAATTCGTGTTTTTTTTTTGCGTTATAAATAATTTTGACGAATATTGAACCATATGCTGTATAGAATCTTCTCTTTAGGGGAAACTCTCATTACGTTTTAAGTGCTAATTTCTGTTTAAGATAAACTTGCTCAATGGAAGTAAAATTGGACAAAAGTTATTAGTAGATTACCTGACATGTTAGACAATTGGTCATACGACACACAGGACAAAGAAAGTTGTTGACGTTATCGTCAAATAGGCACCATCCTGGACAATCTGGGGTCTTGCAGTGAAATGCGTCATTCCCTGCGTTGTTCTCGGCTTGGGTAATGGACTTTGCAAGGTGCTGCTGATATACTTCTGGGCTTACGAGCTGTAGGTGCACATTTGCATATCAGTTTGGTTTGTCAAAGGCGAAACGAAGTAAAATAAGCCCATTTCCCAGATGACTTACCGCCTTGATTTCGCGTTCTTGAAGGACAGACTCGCAAGTATAAATATTGTCTCTAAATGGACACTTTACCTCCGCTTCTTCACAATACTGAATTGTATTTATTAAACACGGCCTAAAAAAGATGCGGACATTCGTGTGTGTTAAAAAAGAAGTTGGCAAACTGAAATTAGTCCAGTTAATAGTCCTACTTTTTGTGGGACCAAGGTGTCGCCTCATGTACCTTGGTTTTTTCTGTGCATTTTGACCCAATGAATCCGAAAATCTTTGGGAACACTTTCGAAAAATTTGTCAGTTTAACTATCAACTAACTTTTTTTTATTAACAATTGAAAATTTGCGTTTTTTGTTGTTGAATAATTTTTTAAAAATATTAATCGGCTTATTTCGCGTCGAAAATGTCCCATAAACTTTTTCGATAAAACTCATAATTATTGAGTTATGATTTTTTGAAAATTGAAAAAAGTGCAAATCCACCATTTTCACTCAATGATTGCAGAGAAACCAACATTTTTGTTGTTGTTTTGTCTGGCCTATTTTGTTAAGCTGTATTTATAGATGATTTTGCAATTAGTCGTTTTCAAGTTTACTAAAAGTATATTACTAATTTTGTCACTCGAAGTTCGACAGTATTTGCGGCACGTACAGTGCTACACTTAACTCTCCTTTGCTCGGGAATCGCGCGCTGTTGAATAGATGTTTCGTTGCAATTTTTTATGCGATTATTTTACAGCGAATCTAGTTGATAAGTGAACAATCGTAGTATTTTAAGCATTCTATTTCCTTTTTTAAGAATATCACATTTTTCGGATTTTTGAAATTCATAACCGGAAGTTCTCTTTTTTTGGAATGAATTGACTATGAACAACTGTACGACCGTTTGTATTTTATTGTACGTAAGATTCATCGATTCTATACAGGTAAATTCGGAACTCATAATTATTGTGTCTATTGATTTCAACATGCCTTTATTTTTAACTCTAGTCGCGGATCAAATGATTTCCAATGTTAATTGAAAGTAATTATACACTTCTATCCAATCGATAATTCATTTAAAAGTAAAAAAGAGAATGTCGACTTCGCGTTTAATTCCTAGGGTAAAATGTATCCTTTATTAAATTAAATTTTTGGAAAATTACATAGTAAATATTTAAAAACATGGTCGTTTGTTGCAAATCATCGAAAAAAATATGATATTCTTAAAAAAGGAAATAGAATCCTCAAAATACTACGATTGTTCACTTATCAACTAGATTCGTTGTAAAATAATCGCATAAAAAAATTGCAATGAAACGAAATCTATTCAACAGCGCTCGATTCCCGAGCAAATGACAGTTAAGTGCATGGAGCACTGTACGTATACCGCAGAACTCGGCGCGACAAATTCTGTCGAACTTCGAGTGACGAAATTATAATACACTTTTAGTAAATTTAAAAACGACTAATTGCAAAATCATCTATAAGTTAGCTTAACAAAATAGGCCAGACAAAACAACAACAAAATTGTTGGTTTCTCTGCAATCATCGAATGAAAATGGCGGATTTGCACTTTTTTCAATTTTCAAAAAATCATAACTCAATAATAATTAAAAAGTTAACAAAAAAACTGACAATTTTTCGAAAGTGTACCCAATATTTTCGGATTCAGTGGGTCAAAATACATAGAAAAAATCAAGATACATGAGGCGACACCTTGGTCTCACAAAGAGTAGGTCTGGCTCCCGGACTATAATAGAAGAAATTATTTCCTCTTTCAAAAATGTTTGCCAATTAGAACGTTTTGTTTATAGAAAACCTGCAATAAGTGTGCAGACAGTCCCTTAACGTGATTCCTTCATGTGATCCGTAAGTTACAAAACATATGGGGCACTCGATTGGTTCAGAATTTGGTATTAAATCACAATTCTCCAGGGACATTAATTCTTCATATCGTCCCAATTTAATTTCCTCAGATGTGCGCTCTTTTTCTTCAACCTGTTTCAAAGAGATTACATATATCCATAAAATATATGGATATGGGTCAATTAATTATTTGATTGAGCATACCTCACTAGTTATTGTTGCTCCCAGTGACAAATTTACTTCTTCAATGTATAATTTTTCAACTTTCTCCACTACATTTGACTTCTCGGGCTGACTTACATCATCTGGAGTCAAATCTGTTAAACGTGTGCAATAATATAATGAAATATTCCAAAAGTTTAAAATAGTATAAACAAAATAAAAATGATCATACATGTGTGCATCATACATATAAGGTTGAAATTTTTTAACTGGATTAATTAAGACAATACCTTAGATATGTTAAAAGAATAAGAAAAAATATATTACACTTTTTTTTCTTTTTCAAGTCGTATAAATAAAAGTTTATATTTACCGGGAGCAACGAGGTATAAAAAAAGATCCTCTCCTTCAGTTGTCTGTAATTCTTCTAAAGTAGCGTCTTCATTATCGGCCAAATTTTTTCCAATAATCCAACGTTGAATATTTGTTGGTATTTCGAATTCAACATAAATTTTTGCTTTTAGTTGTGAAACTGTCATATTTAAAGGAAGCTGTGAGCAAGTTATATATTATTTTTTTAATATGTACATATTATTCTTATTGAATAATTAATTATTTTCTGAAAATTAATATTACCAAAAGTGGTATTGGTCCTTGATGAGCTTCTTTATCTTCAATGTACATATTAACATTGACTTGAGCGTTAGCAGCCCGTTGTCGAATTACTGAACAGTGGATTTTTAATTGTGCAAGTTCTTTAGCCAACATTGCAGCCTGCTGATGATTGCCAGATGCAATTGCTGCTTCTAATTTTTTTAACAGTTTATTTACGGCCAACGTATTCATATTTTTTTTTTGGAAATCTTCAAAGTGATCCTCTTGTGACTGATTGCCTGTAAAGTAATAATTTTCACCTTTTTTAATTATATAATTATATTTATAATGGATGGCAAAGTGCAATAAGCAAAAAAGAGAAAGATTTATATAACAATAAGACATTTAATTATTTACCTGACAGAATTAATTTTTCCCTTTGATCTAATCGAGAAGATAACAAGTGTTTATTAATTTTCATTTCTTCATTCTTCAACAACAATTCAGAAGACTGAATGCTTAATACAGGTTTCAGAGGAAATGCCACTTGAATTACATTAGCGTAAGTATTCTCCTGACAAGTCTTTTTCACCATTTTAATAGCTTCAATTTCAGCAAAATCCTTAGGTCTTATCAGATGAAATTTATTTCTTATCAATTTTGGTGCTTCATCATGATCAATTTTTACACTTGTGAAAATTATGTCCTGTTTCGTGTTTTGCATTGACGTTGATGTTGAAGGCAAATTATTGACTTTACGCACGTTTCCAATTGTTTGCACTGCTGATGAGACTTTTTGTCTTTCATCTCCTCGCATTTCTAATGTAGACTTTTTCCGAGATGGTGAAACAACTTCAGATTTTTCTAAATTATTTTTTTTTAAATTAGTAGTAAATGCACTTGTAAAAGGTTCGTTACTTACATTTGTAATGTTCGAATCGATCTTTATGGGTTTCTTTGATTTAGAACGCTTGGGTAAAGAATGTTTCATTTCTTTTAAAATTTCCTTCAAGTCCACTGTCACTGGATCCTCTTCGGTATTCATCAACACTGACGCTTGTTTACCTTCAGAATTAATTAATCCTGATACTTGTTTTTTTCCAAAGGTTTTATCTTTTGATTGATAAATAGAATTCGTTCCTTTTGCGATTGTCTCAGATTCTTTTAAAAAATCGAGCATTTTAGTAACTTGATTCGAAGCACATGCCTGTATTTCCTTTGTCGCGTTTTTATCTTTGTTGTGACGTAACTGTTGATCGATTTCATCAAAAATCATGTCTAGTTTTTTAATCATCGTCGGCGATTCCACATTTTTTTCCACAGGCACTTTGTAATAAGAAGATAAACATATTTTTGTGTTTTCGTTGTCAGTTGTTCCATTAATGTCACTGTGCTGCCTCTGTTTCGCCACTTTTTCTATTCTATCAGCTTTAAAGGAGTTAGAAGGCTCGTTCGTATTCTCAATTAGGGGAACTTTTAAAGACGGTAATTTGTTAGAAGAACTTGAATTTTCATCTTGATTTACTGATTTGTCTGGAATATCACTGTCAATGGAATTATTATTATCATTTTCAATAGAATTTATTTTGACTTGATTAAAGCGTGAGCTTAATTTAGGGGATCTCTGTTGTAGTAAAAAGTTTCTGGAAAGGTCTTGTTCATATTGAATGCTTTGTTTGTCCTTTTTATTTTGTTGCCCAGATCTAGTATCATTTAGCCAATCATTTTTACTCTGGTGACCTCGAATTCTGTCGTTCAAATCAAATTTATTACTCCTTTCTCCCGTTGGAGAATTTTTTGTAAAGAAGTTCGCATTCACAGTAACTTTGGTTATACTACTTATAGCATTAAATTTTGAGATCAAAGCACGTGTACTTCGCCTAGGTGACGTTTCGATTGCAGTTGCCACCATGTCTTGAACAAGCTCTTCGTTGACAGCGACTTTACCTTCCAAGTCTATAAATCTGCTGTTTTGCAAAAATGTCGAAGCTTTGGCCCTGGCTTGTTCTTCCTGAACAATGGCAGCAGCTTCTTTGTCAAGTTCACTGATATTGGTCAGAATCGAAATACCTGATTTCCGTTTGGCTTCCCTTCGTCTTTCTTGGGAATTTCGTTCCGTACGGTGAAAGAAATTCAACTTTGATAGTGAGCCCTCGAAAGGAAAAGAGGGAAACGCACTCGCGGATAGACCAGACTCTTCTCTCTTTTCGATTGATATGGAATTCCTGAGAACGTCTCCTCTTCTCGCTGTACTGGAATCACTGGCACGTTTGTACCAAGGCCGTGGCATGGCTCTACCGAGTGTGCCTGCTGAGGATAAAGACTGACTTATTTCCTTGCTTTGTGAAAGCTCTACATCTGATATTGTTCCTCCACGGGGGTTAGCATTAGAAACTTTTACTATACACTCACTAGCATTTTTATTTTCTTTTTTAGGTAACAAAACTCCACCTCGCAATATCAAAGTGTCGTTGCTAATTACCGAACAACTTCCTTGATCATTTTGAATTCCATAGTCCATACCATCAGTGGTCGTTTCAAGTTTTAGATTAGATTTTTCCGGAGGTCGAGGTGCTGGCCTTCTTCTACGTCTTCCGGTTTTACTTGTCGCTTGTTCTGCATTGCTATTACTAATGCTTTTTGATTTAAAATCAGGAGGATTTGGCGCTCGACGCTTACCCTTCACGTGGACCTTCTTTCCTTTTAGCGAGCCGCCAGACTTGTTCGACTTATCCACTGGGACGGGTATGTTCCCACATGAATTGAAGGAACTGGACGGCTGCAGAGAGTACCTCTCTGTAATATCCCTTTTTCGTGAAAAGGTATTCGGCAGCGTGTGGTTGATGATATTCGATGAATTATTTCCTTTCTCAAAGAGTTTTACTGCACCTGCACCGAAAGGACCGACGTCTGGTAGTTGTTTCGGAAAATCGAGAATCAGACCATTGCACCGTTGGATAGTACCAGAATGAAAATCGAAACTACGTACGGTAGTAGTACTGTAAAATGTATCGATGCTTTCTGTGCTCGAAGAGGAAGGATTTTGCCCATTGAGTTTGATTTTATTGGAAACGCGTCTGCGACGTTTCCCAATTGACGTGGAATCACGATTGCCTCGTTTAAACCACTTGAACAACGAAAACCGATTATTTCCTCGGACAAAAGGAGGCGCTTTCGTTTCGTCTCTTTGAACGACGAATACTCCGCTGCCTATTTCTGCTTCCTCGACAGGGGAGAATTCTTGACTTGGTGCGCCATTGAATGATATGCTGTTCTCGCCTACCATTCTTACTCACACATTCTCCCTCCCTGCACCACAGTTTTAAGGACAACAGTATGCAACTGAATAGTCAGTCCGAGTTACTTTCCCCCTCCTTTTTACCTCTTTTCGTGGAGGTTTCGCAAAATCTTGATACTCACTACTGTTAATTGTCAATTCTGTAGTATTTCTTCAACTGAACGACAGAAGAACTTTGGAATCAGATTGACTATATGCACAGTTGAAAAAAAAAAATACTAATGAATTTTGTTCAGAAAGACGGTGATGTTGCTGAACTCTCGCCAAAGATACGCAAGTCCACTATTAATAGATGGACCGCGCTTCTCCCGACGTGGGTTATTTTCAAGTCCACTCTCTGCACTTCGTGTCCGAAGTCAAAATAGTGAAATACGTGGAATGAGAAACGACGCTTTCAAAAATATATCTTCTCGTGCGTGATCAAATAGTTCTATGTACTTTCAGAAATCGTTTTGCAAACTTTATTAGTTTATATTACAAAGAAATAATTATTTAAATTCAACATGTCTTGAGAAGTAAAGAAAGAGCTATGGAAATAAATAATTATCATCTTATGTTCTAAGAATAAAAAAGTTTTTAATTTTGTCGTGTATGTATATCGTCAATAAAATATAGGGCCCAAAATCTTTTACAGAATATCTCATCTGGAAAAAATCTGAAAAATATGAGACAAAAAACATCTAAAAGAGTAAGAATGTTTGATGCGACTTTTCAGTCAATTAGGAATTTATTTATGATCGGAGAAAGGTAAAAAAGTACCCAAATTTCAGTCTTTTGAAAATGGTCATCTTTGAGACGTCACTGCTCTAACAAAACTAATGTGAAAAATATGTGAAATTTGTTTGTGTTTTCTGCAACCTTCATGTGTTTAAAAGTGAAAACCAAAATCAGAAATTTACATTTGTTAACATTAAAATTTAAAAAGCTTAAGAAGATAGCATCTCCGAGACTAAACAACTTACGGAGTTCATTTTTGAAACAAATTATACATTATTTATTAACGAGAGCAATATATGCAATATCAAGCAGAAGAAGGTGGTATTTTAATCTTTAAAAAATTATTTTCTGTTGGCTAAAATACAAAGGACAATTCAACTGTGGAAAGAATGATCTGCACAGCATGAAGCCTATTGACATTGACCCTTTTTTTGTCACTTTCAGTAGTCAAGGATATTACGGTCAAAAAGTCTCCTGCTGTGCAGGTCATTCTTTCCACGACTTCCACAATTGAATTGCCCTTTGTATTTTAGCCTACAGAAAATAATTTTTAAACATTAAAATACCACTTTTTTCGGCTTGATATTGTATGCATTGCTTTTGTTAATAAATAATGTATAATTTACTTCAGAGATGAACTCCGTAAGTTAGTTAGTTTCGGAGATGACGTCTTCCTAAGCTTTTTAAATTTTCATCTTAACAAATGCAAATTTCTGACTTTGGTTTTCACTTTTGAACACATAAAGGTTCAAGAAAACACAAAAAAATTTCACATATTTCTCACGTTCATTTTGTGAGAGCAGACTCAAAAATAACTATTCTTAAAAACTCTGAAATTTGGGTACTTTTTCACCTTTCTTTGATCATAAAAACCTTCCTAATTGACTGAAAATTTTTATCAGACATTCATGGCGCAGAGAACTCTTTTAGATGTTTTTGGTCTCATATTTTTTAGATCTTTTCCAAATAATTCTGGGCTCTATATTTTCTGTACGGATAGTAGTTGATGATATTTCAAATTAATATGTTAGGTTAGGTTGTTGAACAATTTTATTAATATTCAAAGTGATGTTCATTTTTGTTGTTTTTTGTTCACATAATTTGAAAACGAGAAAAAGTCTATCGGGGCCTCGGTAGCTCAATTATTTGTTAGCGTATCCGCACATGAAATGAGGAAGGCTCCAGGTTCGAACCCGGGGCGAGATAGATTTTTTCTCCTTTACAAATTATATAAATAATAATAATAATAATAAAATGGGATCAATCAAACGTTTGAACATTAAAGCAGAAAACTTTGGAATTGGATGAATTCCTACCATGGAATTTACAATTTCGCATACCTATAAGGCGATTCTACCAGGATAATATTCACTCTTTGTAATGTATTATATCAGAGAACAACTCATCCAACCATTCAACATTCTGCCTAATATATTTGAGTTATTTAGAACAAACGACTTTGTACCCATCACTGTGGAAGTTGTAGCTTTATTACAAAAACTAGCTGAAACACTTTGGGAGTGATATTTAGAATACTTAAGTTTATTAATCATAAAAAATTTCTTTACAGAATATTATTCAATTTCATTCTTTTTCAAAATAGAGAAATAGAATTGTTTCGTCCATTATCCGTTCATTACAATCTATATTTTTTCAGTACAAGTGAGTCAGTGTCTGACATACATTTTCTATTGAAAACAGTGTTTTATTGAAAATAAAATTATCAACAACATAAATACAAAAAATATTTCTCATTTGTAAAAAATAGTATCGCACAGACGTACTTAACAAAAATTTTGTGCCCGGAAGAGTACTGTAATATGATTATGATCCTTTTACTATTCATTTCCTTTTATGGTGCTGCTATTCCAGAATTCCTTCTTAGGCAGCAGTAGACTTTTTCTATTTCAGTAGAATGAGTCTCTTATGGTATAGATGTATAGGTACTGTTGTTTTTTTTTTCATTTTTGCCACAGTTGGTCCGAAAAAAATTACAAGTGACAGCTAGGTTGCCAGATTCTGAAACATATTGACGATTTTATAAAACTTGATAAATAGCTGTATTTAGTTTAATCCGCTTAGGGAACATCCACAAATTATGCATAAGGTTAATTTCAATAATTATCCTCCCCCCTCCCCGCCTTCCCTCACAAAATTTCTTCTATAATCAGTTTTTAAGTTTTTTAAAAATACTTTTTACCAGTCGTACGAAATTGCTTGAATTATACTAATAATAATAAATGTAAATAATATATAAATTTATTTATAAAATTAGTAAAAAAAAGTAAAAATTTTAAATATTAATAGGTTTCTTAATTTATGCGCGCCAAGCAGAATGGTAGTCTGCATGTGTATATGCGACAAGGCGGCGAGAGTACGGTCTTCCAATAATAGTGACTCGCTGCAACGCGATTATCTTTATCATCCCAGAGGGAGGTATCGCATAAAGACCAGAATTGCAATTTATGTCTGACTAGATTTACTAAAACTATATTGGCGAAATTTTCCTGGAGGCTTCGACTTTTGCTAGAAAGTGTACGCAGCAGTAATTGGGAGATGATTAGAGGCGCCGCTTCCCTGATGTTATCGTACACCTCAACCTTCCCAACATAATTCATATCACTTAAAATAAATGTTGCCATAAAGATAGATACTGAAAATTTGCAGTTGCAGTACCAAATTTGAAAGCATGTATTCAATAGAGAGATGAGCACGAAACAAGAATTCGTGATACACTGAAAGCCCGATTTAAGGCCGACTTCGGGGGTTGCCTCAATGGCCTTGGGCTTAAAGCGGGCGTCTCTAAACGTAAACAAGTGAGGGCCGTATGAACTA
>JBAGKK010305766.1:0-19984 GCA_037177015.1 Euceroptres primus
TATATATAAAGATATTTAAAGATAAAAATGTGGCAAATAATTTAATTTTCTAGATACCTCACGTTAGATATTGGAATATCCCAGATACATCCAAAGATATCCTATGGATATGCCAGGGATATAATAACTGCCACCATTTTTCAAAGAAAATTTCAGCAAATATTTCTAGGATATCCACAGGATATCCTGAAACATAAAGGGATATCTCTAAATATCTCATATATCTTTCTGGTCCATGTTGATTTTATAGAGATTGAAATTCGTCTCTGAAAAGAAAAAAATTTTTTTAATCATCCTAAAAACGAAACTTAATTTTTAATTACTGTAGAGTGCCATTATAATCGAAATGTAAGGTATATAATTTCTAATAATTAATTCAAAGATATATCTTATAATTATAAATAATATCTTGGTAGCAATAAGGGTAAAAGGGTTTTAAAAATTATATAAAAACTTAAAAAAACAAATATATTAACATTTTAAAAATATGGAGTTAAAAAAAAGGTTTGTAGAGAATTCACTTTTAGCTGTTCTGAAATATTAATAGTTGGAATTTCAAATCTATTAGATTAAATAGTGTTAGCTTTAGAACTTATAATCGTTCTTTGACACTTGTATCAACATACTTATATCTAATTAATAGGAAAGTATACCAAATATAGATACAGATTTTTTGTTTAAAAAATAAAAACTTGAAAAATTACTTTCAATTTGAAAATTTCATCTTCCATATTTGGAACTAAATTAGGTAATTCCCAAATTTGGTTTATTTTCTTTATTCATACATATTGTAAATAATATGTTAGAATAGTATTTTTGAAGAGTGAACGAACTTGTTTTATAAATGTCGTTGTGTAAAAATTTAATGTTAGTAGACAAAATTATTGCAATCGACATAAATAGAAGTGATAATGTGGATGGATTTTTTGGATTGTTCTTCAAAAGTTTTTCCTGAGTTATATTAAATCAATATTTAAACCCAGTGCATATCAAGAGGGATTTTTGCGATGGAATCTGGAATCTAGCAAAAATTTAGTTTTCCTATATTTATTTTGATTAATTTAATTCAATTAAATATAATATTGCCTAATAATATATGGTTGCATATTTAATAAATATGAGATTGCATAATAACTTAAATAATATCTTAAATAATTTTTAAAGTCGTCAGAAGTATGTTTTAGTTTTAATTTGTATCTTTCAACGTAGTAAGTTAATTGGATTTCCGCTATTGTTGATAAGATAATTTTCATGAATGGATTAATCAATAAATGTATTCGATGATGTTTAATAAAATGATCTTATGATCAAAATCTCGAAGATAATTTTATTATTGATTGAAAATTATTTATGAAAACATTCAGTCGTATTTTTCGATTGCATAGTGTCATATGTTTGTTTTATTAATATTTATTAATAAATTAATATTGCTCTTTGTCTTTAAATACTAGAGGATGAATTTTTATTAAAAAATAATATTAACATGTAATTTTGTTTTAATAGGCTGGGAAAAGACAATTTGGCCTGAAACTGGATTAAATTATGGGTCAAGCAGTGGATTTTACGAAACTCTTGAAAGAACGCACAACGAAGTTGAAGGAAAATTTCAGTGTTCTCTTTGTGGAAAACTCTATAAGTCGCTGAGACACCTGAATCGTCATAGAGATGTTTGTGGGGATAAAAATAATCCGAAATTCTTTTGTTTCATTTGTAAAACTGCCTTTACTCGAGGTGACTCACTCATACGTCATAATAGACGTATACATTCGACAAAAGGAATAAACATTAACTGAATAATTTTTATTATTAGTTAATTAAACGGTGAAATACAATTTTAATGTTGACTTCATGTTGAGCCTTTATTTAAAGATGCTGAATAAAATAAAATAATTCTCTATAAATAAGCAAGACTAATTTATTTTTCAATTTTAATGATGTTTGTTAATTTCCAAATAAGTTGTAGATATGTAAACTGTGTAATTTACAATTGTGTAACAATTTTCCAGGAGCGGCTTTCTAATTAAAAAATTAAAAATAAGTAATAAATTGCATGACCTACTGCACGTAATAAAATAATCATAAGTGGAAAACTAAATTTTTTTCAATTAACTTTCCTAACATTTTTAATGCATTACGATACTGATATAATTAATTTTTTCGTCCCCAGAGTGGCTCGGAGGAAACGAATGGCAGAGGAATAAATTCTTCCAAGGATCGTCGATAAATCTTGAAGAACAACAAAATTTTGAATCAAATTTTGAACAAAATTCCTTTAAATGCTTCGTTTGTGGCCATTCCTATACTTTATTACATAATCTACGACGTCATCAATTGAAATGTGGAAACAAAGAACCAAATTTCAATTGTCAAATTTGTGAAAGAAAATTCTTTAGATCTGATTGTCTCAGGATACACCAGAGAACAATTCATAATTTCTATGAAAGAGAAAGAAAGAGATTACATTGATTATTCTATAAAATTCAATTACATTAATTACAAAAAATATGTAATTTAGTTTCCATATTGATAGTTTTATTGAAAAAAATTCTTTTTGAACAAAATGTAACATTTATTCCAAGGTCTATTGATTTCTAAATATCGAACTTGTATTTTTCAGTACTTTGTCAATTTGCTTAATAAAACTAAATTATAAAAATTAAGACTCATTTTGTACTTCTTTTACTTATAATAAAATTATATTGAAGTGTTTAATTGTTAATAGCTATTTTTTTATTGTAAAGAGCTCATTTTTTCATAATCCTTCCTTAAGTGTGTTATTTGGTTGAGTCTGAAAAAAAATTCTCACTAATGTCTTATAAGTAAATAAGATCTCATTTTTACTCATTTTTATTTTTATTGTTTCAGATCAATCACAGTTTACTTGGGTGGAGGTTGACTCATTGGCATCATTGGTTGATTTGGTAAAAAAATTATTCAACATTTTTGAACGTATAATGCTCGAAATAATATTTAATTTTAGAATCGTTTTTATTCAAATTATTTTTATATTTTAGATCAAAGCTGTACCAGGTGGTCATCAAATTTTACAAGAATACAATGACACGAATGGTTTATCACCAATGAATCGTAGAAAGTTGGTCAATATTGCTGTAGATGCCATGATAATAAGACATGGACATTGTCCAACAGCTGAACATAAAATTATTTGTGCCAAGGAAATTGTTAGATGTTTTCCAAAGTTAAAAGATCCAGGATCTGAAGAAGGCTATGTACGTATTTTTGGTATATATTACAAAATAGAAACACCTATTTTTTATTTAATCTATTTATAATTTTAATAAAGAATCCAACTTTCAAAAATATCAATAAATTATTAAATAATAAATTTGGTTTCAGGAAATATTTTATGATCCTGAAACAAGAAGTGGATATATTTCCTGGAGATTAAAGACTATAAATCGTAAGAAAAAAGGGGAAGTAAAAAGAATCAATTGTTCAAGAAACATTGTACGAACGGAATCTGCTCTAGCAGTTGTTCCAAAAGAAACCAATTTTGAAGATCCACTCTCGCAGCTAATATCTTCAACAGATTTAAAGGAAATCGAGTTTCTAAAATTCTCCTGTCCAAATACACAGAAGAACGAAATCACAACTGCTATGAAGGCAACTTTTCTATTGCGAAAAAGGCAAAAAGATCAAATTTTGGAAAACTTTCCCAGATTCGCGGATATTCCATATCTGGTTCGTACACGTTTTTACTTTGTGATAATTTTTTAAATATAAAAGTTTATAATATATGAGAAATAAATAATTTTAAAAATTCGCAGATTAACTTGGACTTTTCTCTATTGCATCCTAATATTCAAATTCGACCTGTTAACACTCAGTTAATTTTTAAAGCTGCTGACATTTTCCTACCTCGAAACAGCACTGTTAACATCATCAATGAAACAAGTTCGTCTTTTATTTTTTCATTACATACCTACACTCAGAGAAAATTTATTTTCAAGTTTAAAAAATCATTTTTTAACCTCATTTCTTGATTCGATATAAAAATCTGTTTATATTAAAAAAACATTAGTTTGATCAGAAAAAAGTTTGTTTGATTCAAACAAATTTTTTTTATTCTAATAATATTTGTTTGAATAAAAAATATTTTTTTGACCCCATAGCAATGCAATTATTTTTCTGATTTAAAAAAATTGTTTTAATGTAAAAAAAAACTTTTTTTCTGGGTGTATGAGGACATTTATAAATATAGGAAATTACTCATTTCTTTTTGAGAAGTCTATTTTAATTTTCAACTTTAATGATTAAGCTAATTTTATATTAATTATTTTATGTAAACTAATTTCAGAATGGGACACTGTTACCAGAGCTTATATAACTTTGATGAAATTAATGCCACCATCGATAACAGCAAGGAAGAAAGGAGAACGAGAAATACAAACAAATAAACTTGTGCAATTTGAAGAGGTGATAAAAAATAATTATATTTATTAATAATAGTTCCAGTTTTTTGAATGAATAATTGAATATTGATTTAATTAAAACACTATGCATTTTAATTAATTTAATAGTTAGGTATTTATAAGTCACTGAAGAGATACATTATTAATAATATTTCAAAAATTAGTAATAAATTTTTATTGAAATTTTAGATCAAGCCTTCTTTGAAAGCCATTCGATTCGCCAATAAACATCCTTACCTTGTGGCAGTCGGAAAAAATCGAAAGTCGATCAATTCCTACTATATAGCCATAAAAGGAAAATTGCTGGCGACAGATGCAAAAGACTTTCAAGCAGCATTTGATCAATTGTTCAAGAGTCATTTTGTGTTTTATACCAAATTCGAAGAGACTCTTTCAGCATTTTACCAATTTATACAGTCTTTTTATTATGGAATGCACAAGGGGGTACAATTTACTCCTCGAATGAGAGAAATACGATCCTATTTATCTCAAGAAGATTGAATATTTTGAGGCCAAAAAAAAGGTGTGCTATCAATTAATAATTCCTTATTTAATTATATTAAAAATTTCTAAATTTTATTAAAAATCTATATTTAAAAAATAATTATATTAAAAATTTAATGATAAAAAATATCTAATGACCAACAATTTGTCTTTAGCTTTTAATTATTTACAATAAAAATATATTTATTTTGCAGAAATATGTTTTATCAAAAAGGAATCAGGTTTCGAGAAAGAAGGAAAATCCTCTTGTTTCATCTGCAAAAAAACTTATTCACAAGGAAAATATGATTTTTATAATGAAATTCTAACATCCATGCAAGAAACAAAAGCTTGGAACAAATTCTAGATTTTCAATTGTAATATTCACATAGCTTCTCGAAATTATTCAAATCCGCATTGTCTGACTAATTATTTAAAGCCGAAGGTTGCTTTACCACCTAAAATTATAAACATATTATAATATATTTAATATATTTGGAATTATTCAAACATATTATAATATATTTAATATATTTTGAATTATTCCAACATACAACATGCAAAAATTGTAAAGAATTTATATACATAGAATGCATTCTATAGAATTCACACAAAAATCCTACTCAAATTTCAATAGAGACTTCACAAGAATTTTACAAAAATTCTAGACCAATTTCTACAAAATTTTCTATAGAATTTCTGTATTGTCGAATTCTTGTGAGGATTCTATAAAATGCATTCTACATAAATTCTATAGAATTTTTCCACTTGGGATTTTAAATTTAAGTTTTAAAATAAAATTTTTGAGGCTAAACTCTTCAATTATAAAACATAATTTTGTCTTCAAAAATCATGCAGGATGAATGAATACGAAAATTATTATCACTTTATTAATATTTGAAATGGAATGTTTTAATATCTTTAATTGCTTGTTTATATAAACCATGACCTGTACAAAAAAATAAACAATAATTTAAAAACTTTCATACCATGACTCTTGTTTATCATTTGACCAAACCATGTACATACAGTTATCTAACATAAATTTCTGAACTTGTAATCTGGTTTTGTAAAATATAGAAAAGCTTTTGTGCTTACAAATTGTAAATCGACTTGTAAATAATTTTTTTTTCTTTTTCAGGTCGTCTTTTGATGTATACTGGCACAGAATCAACTTCGCAAGAACTAGGAACTGGATATTATCAAACAATCCGTGGAGATTACATATCCCAAGATGATCAAAATTTCATGTGTGGAGTGTGTGGAAAAAGTTATACAAGAATGCACAATTTGAGGAGGCATCAAAGTCTTGAGTGTGAAAAAGTTCCAAAATATTCCTGCTTTTTATGCCACAAAACATTTTACAGACGTTACGTTTTGAAAAATCACATAGCTGCTAAGCATCCAGGATTTGAATAAAAAATCTATTTTTACAAGATGTAGTATGTAATATAGAGTATATATAATAGGGTGGCAGTTATTTCGGCGATGTCGTAATTCCCCCCCCCCTCCTTCAAAACTAAATTTCTTCGAATTTTCCCTTCAAAATAAAAAAAGTTTTTTGCAAAATTTGAGGATAATAACCCTTGCCACCGAGCAGTTAAAAATTTAAATGGAAAATACACTCATCGCTGGATTATGGGCCGGGCTCTGGGGTAGACGGTCCTTAATTCGATGCTATTAAAATCCAATTTGAACCGGATTTAAAGCGACGAGCGAGCAGTCTTATGTCAACATTCTGGACCGCGTATATAATCTCTGAACGTACAAAAGTAAATGCGCAGAGAGTCGTGATGTAAACAAATTCTGGCGGCCCTGACTGTCCGAGCGATGGCGCCGTCGCGGGACGCTCGGGGGGGGGGGGGGACAAAATGAGTGAAGTGTAAACGACCATGAAGCCGGACCGAAATCCAGTGGCCCATAATCCAGCGATGAGTGTACATGTATTTTTCAGCCCATTTTACCTCAATATTCGTAACTTTTTTTTCAAATGGATATAAATGTTTCAAACTTGGCACAGTTTTTGTTCATGACACAACGTACAAAACTTAATTTTTTCAGAATTTTTCATCGACATCATCATACAGTACGAGTCCTTCAAAGTCGACCTTTTCTGTTTTTTTCACTGAAAGCCTCCATAATGCGCATTAAACTATTTTTCGACTACGTGTTCTCCAATTTCGGATTGTGTTTATTGTTTCAAAAGATTCATAACTTCATGTTGGACCCATGTATGTCCATATGAGTTGTGTAAATGGCCCAAATATGGAACATAAGTTGGGAAAGGTAATAAGACCATATAAAAACCGTATAAAATCACTGCGATAATACGGCTATTTTTTTATTGTTTTATCTACTGTCCTATTCTTTTTAAACTCTCATTGTCGCGCATAAAAGATAATTTTTGCAAAGTTTTGCCAAAATCGATTAATTTAAGTTTTCACTAGAAGTACATAGTATGTACTAAAAATCAAAACACTAGAAAAACTATAGAACAAAGCATGTATGTACTACATAAATGCTTTGTTCTATAGCACAGCCACACAAAAAAAGAAGTCTGGTACTTTTGACAAGACATGTGTCTAGTCAGAAGTATTCAATGTATTCAGAAGTATTCCTATTTATTTTGAGACGCTGAATCCGAATCTGAGGTCAAAATAGCACCTTTCACGATTGATTTTCGACATAACCTCACAAAAACCGTACTTTAGAGTATATGATGGAAAAACATGTTTTTTTTACGGGATTCAAGCTGCTAATTCTAAAAATATTGGAGAACACGTAGTCGAAAAATAGTTTAATGCGCATTATGGAGGCTTTGACAAACAGAAAAGGTCGACTTTGAAGGACTCGTACTGTATGATAATTTCGATGAAAAAATCTGAAAAAATTAATTTTTGTACGTTGTGTCGTGAACAAAAACTGTGCCAAGTTTTATACATTTATGTCCATTTGAAAAAAAGTTATGAATATTGAGGTAAAATGGGCTGAAAAATACATGAATTTTCCATAAAATTTTCAATTGCTCGGTGGCACAGGTTAATATTATCCAATCTTCCTCAAATTTTGCACAAAATTTTTTTTATATACCTTAAATATTTTGAAGGGGAGGGGGACTCCGACATCGCCGAAATAACTACCACCCTACTATATAATCTCATTGATTTAAAAAAAAGAGAATTTTAGGTAAATAACAATACTGACCTAATTTTTTTATTTTTACCTAGTTATATATTTTCTCAAATTATGTACTTTAATTCAGCAAATAAATTCTGACTGTACAAAGTATGTTATGGAAGTTTTATTTTATTTTTTTTATTAAACAATTTTTTCGTTTTGATTTTTATTAAGATAGTTTTTTAAGGAATATACTTCGCGAACTTCGAGTCTTGATATTAAAGCAATCGAAATCAAATGTCTTGGATTTTTATTTATTATTTGTGTTTCACCGAGAAAAAATTTCGTCTATATTTTTATTGAAATATACTAAAATCGATCATTTTTTTATGGAAAAAGAGCAAAAGCATAGAAAATGATGTAATTTTTATAAATTGTACATTTTTCGGTATGTCATATTCTCATTGTCTTTTGTGTATCTTAGATTTGACTAACAAAATAATTATTTTTCATGTTTCAGATTGGATGCTGGGAGAGGGTCCACCATTTAATTGTATGAGATGCGGCAGATCTTATTCTCATAAAGGCAATTTAAAGAGACATTTAAATTTTGAGTGCAACGTTTTACCCAAATTTGAATGCAGTGTCTGTAAAAAACGATTTAAACGACGTCATCATTTACAAGAGCATCAGAGAGTACATTATTCGATGGAATATCCGTTTGAATTTCATTAAGATTTTTTATAGCAATCATTAAAAAAGGATGAATTTCAAGACAAAATATTTTTTTAAAGTATAATCTCAAAAAGCAAATTCAACACGGACTTCCTTTTCTTCAATAGTTTTCAAGCTCTAAATATAGAAACACAACTTTTTAGTCTAGCTAGACAAGTATTTTTTCATCTATCTTTAAAAATAAAAATATGTTGTATGTAAAATAAAGTTAGATCTTAGAATTTTGTCGCAATAAATAAAGTTACCATTCGAAATAACAAGGATTTAATTAATTTATTCTAATAAAAAAGACATTCCTTATTTTAAAACCTTTTAAATTTCTCCGTTGGTTCTATTTTATATTATTTATAATACTATTTTATTTAGTTAATTACTTAAATTTTGTTTACAGATTTTGAAGGCGATCCCTTGTCAATTAACATTGTTTCTGCTTATGGTGACCACTTTCTTCATAAACTCGAAAAATTTTACACAACAAAGGGAAAAAATAAAACGTAAGTCGTATTGAATTTTTTTTATTGTATCACTTTATTAGAATAATTATTTGTTTTTTGCAGAAGAGTTCGAGGGCGCTGCAAAGTCTGCTATAATTATTTGAAACGATTAACGAGTTCTGATGAAGCAAATAATAAAGCTACGAAAGTTTCTACAATATGCATTTCATGTCCTGATAAGCCATATCTTTGTATCAAATGTTTTGAGGTTTATCATAAAAATATTTTTTATCAATTGTCAGGCAATTTGTGCAACTAAAAATGTATTTCACATTTAACGCATTTAAAAGGCATCAAGGAAAGAGTACAATTAAAACGTTGATTAAATTTATGTATGGACTTTTCTCTAATACCTTTTTGTAAACTATATAAATATGATGATACAATAAACGAAATAAAATAAATAAATAATTTGTCCCTTTATTATTTTTATTATTTTAAGCTTTCATGTAATTTTGTTTTCATATTTTGGGTGATTATTAACATGATTGTGAGTATTCTGCACTTAACAATTTTCAGTTAATACTAAAAAATAAAGTATTCGCTGAAATTTTGAGGCAAACATTGTTTAAAATGAAAAAAATCTGCATGAAATTAAATTTATTTTTAAATGCTTAAAAACGTCTTTTATATATTTCAGGGCAAATCCGTGCAGTTGCTGCAGCTTCGATTCTAGCAAATCCTGTTTGTTCTGCTAGAACTGCTAGAAAAAAAGCAACTACTATTACAAGTAAGTTTAATTAAATTATTTTTATTATTGTTTTTATTTTTCGCCTTTAATGTAGTTTTTAAATTAAAGTTATTTTTTCTTTTATTTATTTTTGTTTTTTTCCAGTCCAACCTGAGCTTTCGTCCCTCAAAGAATTACCTGAAATTGAACTAATTGGAAGTTCTGAAGAAAGTAGCCATCATCATCCTGAAGTTTTGATGAAAATTGATGGCGAAGATGATGAAGATGATGAAGATTCTTCAGGTAACATTTGAACAGTTTTTGTTTAAAATATAATTTGGGGATTTGAAAAAAAAATTAGAAACAAAAAAACAGTTAAATATGTTTAATATATTTTTTATTGGAATGAAAACCTACTTAAAATTGAATGTTAATTTTATATTATTAAATTCTAGTGCTAATATTTATAATAAAGGCGACAGTAGCTTTTTATAAATATCATTTTACATGCTTCTAATTTATTAACGTAATTAATTAATTTGTCGTTAATTTATGTTTCAGTTAACAAATCACTGGGAAAACGGAGTGAAAATTCTATATCACAATCGACTGTAGAAGGTGAGTTCTCAAAATTCAAAATATAAATAATTCATGGACTTTTCTGGTACTCTTGTCCCATTTTTTTTAGCATTTTAGCCACATTAAGTAGAACTTTTTTGGGACATAAGTCCTTTGGGGACTTGTAAAATATTTTACCAACAAATACCACTTTAGTACTGATTTTTCTCATACCCGGTACTTTTGTGGTACTTATGTGGGATCCCAGTGGGATCCCATTGGGACTTCTTTCTTACTTGGATTCTTAAGTAGAAAAATTTTGATTCTCTGAGGACTTAAAAATTTCTTGATCTATCTTTTTTGATATTAAAAATATTTGTTTTTAATAGAATGTATAATTTTTTCAGAGTACTTCAAGAAAATAGTTCAATTGTTTACCATCATACACTTCGATATAAAAAATATCGATAACAAATTAGGAACTCCAGATAGAGTGCAACCAGGACAATCAATGCAACCATTGCAACCAAAGCAATCATTGCAACCATTGCAACCAATGCAACCATTGCAACCAACGCCTCAAATGCAACCACAAGTGTTAGATGATAATGATTATCCAATTTTTGCACATTTTCTTCCAATGAACAATATCGAAAGCATTAATCACTTTGAGATGTTAATTGCCACTGAGCCAGAAGCTGTTTTACAATTCGTAAGTAAAGCTTCATCTTCAATTTGTAATTCAATTTATTGTTTCATAATCAATCTTAAAAATTAATATTCTTTAGCTATTGAAAAAAAATGTTTTCTTTCTTAAGAATTAAGATTTGCCTTTAATAAACATTTCTTAATCTCTCATTTCTGTGATTCTGTGTTTTAATGTTAATAATGTTTTAATTCGTAATTTTTGAATTCCATTTTTTTAAATCAGTAAGACATAGTCATATTAAATAATTATATGTTTTCAGAGAAAGATGCTAACTCAAATTGGCGGTCGTTCAGTGAAAGAACATATTCACAGAGCCTTGAAAAAAATTTTCACAAACACCTGTGCCTTGAACTGTTCTTGGAAGGGTCGAAAAAATAACGTCAAGGTATCCGATTTGGGTTTCGTGCAAATTATGAAAGGTAGTTTGAAACAAATTTTATAGTATTTTTATTTTAAAAATATAAGCACTTTATTTAATTTTTTTTTTTAATTGCAGATACCTTCTGTACAATTTTCTCAGGGTTGACCGAAGTTGAGTTCGAAAATATTGGATCTGAGTGGTTCAGATTTGCAAAGCAACGACTCATCAGAGAAGAAACAAAGTTGAATAGATCCTTAAGTTTAAAATATGAACAGAATAATTGAGAACTTCAACAAATTTTTACAATTATACATTATACATCTATTTGATTTATAAGTATTCTTCAATACTCTGGTTATTTTTTATTCAAATATGAAATAATTTTGCTTATTGTCTCTTCTTATTACTCACATTTATTTACTTTTAATAACCATTTTGTTTAGAAATTACTGTTTCTATGGGCCTTATATAATGCAGATTAATTTTGAAGTAAGGTTTTAATACTATTAGAATTATAATTAAACCTCTAATTTTCGTGTAATTTTTTCTTAGTTCGTATTCAATGTTTCGAATTTCATTAAACACTATAAAGACTTTATAGTATCACAAAATTAATTACAGATTTATTCATAATTCATAATATAAGGATTTGTTAAGAAATGTATGTTTAGATGCGAACATTAATAAATCTATATTTATCGATTGAAAATTGGTACTGCATACTCAAGAGATATTTCCGTTTGTATCAAATCGTGAAATAATTCAAGTATCATCTTATTTATCCATAATAATTATATTTTTTATTTAATAAAAATTTATATTAATGTTTTTTATGACTAACAATAATTATAAGTATAATTTTAAGAGAGTAGATTTCATTTTATTATATTCATCATGTTTTCAGTAGACTAAATAAAACTTGAAGTAATTAATATTAAAGATTACCCACTAATTAAAATTTTTTTTTCTTTTAGGTAGAATGGCTGAATTCTTTTTTGACGCTGGAATTTACGCTACCAGTAAGGAAGAAAATTTTATCATCCCTCATCAGGATCCACTAGTGAATACTAATTCCACAATTGTTGGTGTTTCTTTGAAAAAATTCCCTTGTCCAAAGTGTTCCAGTGCTTTTCAAGCAAAGGGGAGTTTAACAAGGCACCTAAAAAACGAGTGTCAAAAATCTCCGAGATTTTCTTGTCCTTATTGTGAATTTCGGACCAAAAAAACTTCCCATGCTTATCAACATGTTCGAAGAAAACATCATAACGAGGAAGTTTTTATTGTCGACATCGAAGCTGATACAAACAAAGGAAACATTCTTCGTCCATAATTTAAAGATAATTAGGCCCTTTCTCCAATTTTTATAAGATTTGCTTCCTCATAAAGAAAGCTTTGTAGCAATGAAAAATTATTATTCGATTTTACATGTTTCTTAAACATCGTTTTAGATGTTATTTTTTTTTTGCAATTTTGTTTATAGTCAAGAAAATCTAGTCTAGATTTGGAGGTTGTACTCAAATACACATTTTTATCACTGTTGTTTAAGTAATAAAAGATATTTAATACATAATTATTTGAAATATGAGGTGGTATTTAATTTATAAAAATCAATATAATTTGTTCTTCAAACAAAAAAATTCCTCATCTAAAATTTTTTGAATTTTTTTGTTTAGAAATAATTTTTTTTCAATTCTGGGAATATAGCAATATTGTAACCAATATAGCAATATAGCATTGTTTTATGACCAGCTATATTTATAATATATAAAATTAAATTTTTTTCGTTTGTATCAGAGCAAGTTTTTCAATTTTGAAAACATAGCAATATTATAAGAACCAAAAAAAAAAATGTTTACGTTTATATCAGAAAAAGTTTCTTAATTTTGGAAATATAGTAATATTATAACAACCAAATTTATTCCTTTTGACAAGTTCAATCGATTGAACTGTTATTAATTGTTAAAAAAACAACCTTTATGGGGAAGCACAGTGCTCTTGAAATGAACACAATGATACACCCCAACATGATAGAAACACCAAACTAGTAACTACTTGGCAACAGTTTTATCACTTTTGACTTGTAAAAATATTTATCTCAAATGTGTTACTAATTATTATTGATAAAATTAAAATATATTACATGGCGATTTTTGTAATATGAATAAATCATCTTCTACAATATTAAGAAATGCTATTTTTTTGTTATCTGTCATGCTTGTTATTTATAATAATTTAATTTTTTGTCTAATAAAATTATATTCCGTTTCCCTTTACTAATTTTACTTTATGATTTTTGTTTTTGAAGAGACTGGAAGCAAAATAATGCAAAACATGTACAAAATAATAAGTAAGTCTAACTAAAAATAGGCAATTTCATTTTTCGAAAACCACTTATTAGTGGCTGATAAGTAGCTAATTTATTTTGATTTTCAACAATTCTGCATGTTTCTATTTATAATAATTTGGTGGTTGGTCTGATGATATATTTTATAGATTCGCCCTTCAAAAATATTATTTCTTTATTTGTGGTGCGATAAAAAATCCTTGATATGCTATTAAATCCAAAAACTCTGTTTGATATGGTAAATATTAAAAATAATGTAAATTTGTAATAATTTGTTTTGTTTCCTAGGTATACTGACTGAATTTATCTCCGACATTCAAGGAAACTTAGCTGGAAGTGGAGAATTTTCAATGATGTCAAATCAGGATCCCCTTGCTATGGTCTCTGTAAATTCTGTAAAAAAATTTCCATGTCCAAAGTGTTCCAGTGCTTTTCAACAAAAAGGAAGTTTAACAAGGCATTTAAAATTTGAATGTAGTCAGCCTCCCCGATTTAAATGTCCATACTGTGATCAGCGATCTAAAAAAACTTCAAACATTTACGTCCATATTCGCAAAAAACATCCTGGATGTGAAGCTTTAATTACATCTGATTCAATGGAATCCGAGCTTTTACGAATTCGTAAATATAATATTCAAAATAGTTTTTTAGTGCACAAATGACAAATCAAATAAATATGTAATAAAATGTATATAAGGGTATTAAAAATTTAATAAAGCTGTAGAATATTATGACACTTGCGATTATTATTTAAGCAATAGAGAAATAAATATAACAATGCTAATGAAGTAAAAAGAAAAGGAAACCGATTATTTTCTTTCTAGATGAATCCCAACTTTTTTCTGATGAAAACTTGTCTTGAGATTAAACCAATTTATGATGTTATATTATAATACAAATATTATAAAAATTATTGTTTAACTTAATTTGTTCCAGAAAATTACAATTTTATCTACGGCCAGAATTCAACTGACGTTTGTAATTACTGTGGAAAAATTTTCACAAGAAAAGGATTTCTGGACATGCATAGGAGAAAATATTGCTACTGGAATCCACAATCTGACAAATATGGAAAACACAAATCATTTACTTGCAATATTTGTGGTGCAAGTTATTCTCACAAAAACAGTCTCGCTTTTCACACAAAAAATGACTGTAGTAGAATTCACGAATGTGATATTTGTGGAACGACATGTCAAAGTCTTCGAAATCTCCAAAGACACAAGTCAAGTGAATCTTGTCAAAGAACCTTGAATAGACGAAACTGAAAAATCAGCTTTACATTACAATTTTTATTGTACTTTTTAAAGGAAAACATTTTTTCTATTATCGAAAATAATGATTATGTATCGGTTCAAATACATAATTAAAATTAGGTTGTGTTTCGAATCTCTGTATTCAAGAAATAAAAATTGTGTATTAAACTGGAAGATTAAAAGCCCATGTTGAAGTAAATGAAGAAATTATATAAATTGTTAGTACACTTCGGAAAAAAAATTAACTAAATAAATAAAATTTTAGTGCAGTATGCAATTCTTGCTTGCTTCTTTCTACTTCTATTACTAATACTTATTTGCCTATATTTTTAAATTATTACTAAAAACCTCTATTACTAATATTTATCTACCTGTATTTTTTCATTATTATTAATAACCTCTTTATTTATTTGTTACAGATGATGCAGTAACAGAGACTTTGAATCCGTCATTTTTATTTTTAAAAGTTAAAAGATTTCAAGAACTCACATCGGCAGAAACAGAAGAGTCAGCAATTCTTACAAACAAATGTCGTTATTGTGCGAAACGTTTTGGATTATATCGTGGTCGAATGCGACATGAAAATAATTGTGTTTTCAATCCATATACTAATTCGAAAGACAAAAAATTAAAATTACACACTTGTAATCTTTGTGGTGCGAGTTACTCTCACAAAAGTAGATTAACTTATCACCTTAAACATGACTGTAATCAAACTCATAAATGTAAAAGTTGTGGTACTATTTATTCAGATGGTAAAGGTTTGAAAAGACATTTACGTGTAACTACCTGCGGGGGCAAAAAATAATTTATGTTATGTGCTAGATAATAATTATGTTTTGCTTAGTAGTAGAAATTTGCAAATTTCAAAACAGATATATTTTCAAATAGTGAAGCTAAAGTATATCTAATATGATATATTGAACAATTGTCCTAATGTATGTGTATGTGTGTATGAATTTACACTACCTATAATATTCCTACAATTTACTAAAGATTAAGAAAATTTTTCTCATTTATAATACTGAAAAAATTACAAATTAATGTAACTTTCCTTTAAAATGGAGAATAAAAAGTAAACATTTTTGAAAAATGTACTTTCTGTCACTCCTTAGGATAAAAATATGTTACCAAAATGCATACCCTGAAATGCATGAAAAAATAAAATTATTTTATATTTTATACCTTGCATTTTTTGTTTGCTTCTATTACTTTTATTTCCACCATCATTTTAGGACTATGTTTTTGTAAATTGTTACTTATAAGTGCTTATTTATTTTGTTGCAGATAAATTAACATCAAAACTTGCTTCATCAGAGAAAGAGGGATCAAAGATTAATATTCACAAATGTCGTTACTGTACCAAGTATTTTGGAAAATTTCGTGGTCGAATGCGCCATGAAAATAATTGTCTCTTCAATCCATATATTATCAAAACTAATTTGAAGCTACATACTTGCAATGTCTGTGGTGCAAGTTACTCACTCAAAAAAAGACTGAATTTCCATATTAAGCACGACTGCAATCAAATCCACAAATGTGTCAATTGTGGCACTGTTTACTCTGACAGTAATGGATTAAAAAGGCATTTGCGTGAAAATATCTGCAACTAAAATAATTACAACATTTTTTTTATACTTCATAAAAATATATTTTTTTATAGATAACCTTACCAATTATGTAAAAGCAACGAATTTACAGAAATATTATTTTCCATTGATTTGGTGAAGATTTTAATCTTACTTCTTAAAATGTGAAATAGCGCGAAAGCATTTTATAAAATTTCGTTTATAAAAGTACAGACTACTCAAAAATCATGTATTAATAAAAAAAAATTATTTCACATTAAGAACGTAACAGTCAGTTTTTTTGGTACAGCGGTGGGATATTGCCTACAATCAAATTTTAATCATGAAAGCTTATGACTAGAAATTTCTTTCGTTTAAAATTCAACAATGAAACGTTTAAGGTCATTATAATTATAATACTGGAAAGTTCTTTGTTCGATTGAAACTTTATTCTAATTTTAAAAAATTCATTATTCAAAAAAAATTCGTAATTAGAAATGTTGCAGCGCTTAATAATTGTATTATAATTTAAGCCAAAGAAGGGCATCAATGTATTTTTAAAGGTTTGAAAAAAGGCGTTGTGTAAATAAATAAAATACTAAATCTATTCTTTTAAAATGTTTTCCACAGATTTCTTCCTTTTCGTACTTTTAACTCATACATATTCAAAAAACATATTAAAAATATATAGAAATTTGTCTTCCTGTTTTTTGGCGATTGTTAATCATTATATTTTTATTTCATTTGTTTCAGATGAAAAAAGGACGTTTTTGGAAATGGGACCCTTAATAAAAGTAAAATCATTTGCAAAAGATCAACCAAAAGACAAAGACCTTGTTAGAAGACGCTTGAATTGTCTCCATTGTAATCAACGCTTTATGGACGAATGCTTCCTAAGTCGACATGAAAAAATGCAATGTCTCCAAAATCCACAATCTGCCATGTTCGGGAAAAATCATTCTTTTAATTGCGATGCCTGCTCAGCAAAATATACTCATAAACATAATCTTATTTACCACAAAAAACATGATTGTGGCAAAATTCACAAATGTCTAAAATGTAATCAAACTTTTACGCGAACTACTAGCCTTCGATTTCATTTGAAAAATTCGATCTGTAGTATTTAAAAATTTTCGATTTCATAATTAATTATACGATCAAACGAACTTACCTGTATGAAGTTCGACCGCCTCGTTCTCGGGATTATAATTGTAGTTTCACTACTTTACGCTAGATTGTCACAAATTTCAGAGCCAAAAAAGGAGAATTCCCCAGAGCGCCCCCCCCCCTACGTCCATTTATTGAAACTTCATTTAGTTTAGAGTTACTTAGAAAATTATCTAAAGTTCTTAACGATATTCGGAAGAACTTAGGGGGGGGGGGGCATTCAAATCGTATTTGAGAAGGGGTAATCCCTTCGAACAAGGCGGTTGTATAATTACGATTGAACTTCATACAAGTAAGTTCGTTTGATCGTATAATTATACTTCCCGCCTCGTTCTCGGGATTACAATTCTAGATATTTAGAGCGATTTTGTTGAATTACAAATTAAGAATTATTTCTTAAAAACGGCGTTACAAAAGTTGCTGGTCGGAATCTATCCGTTGACGGCTTCGCTTGCTGATTTCGATACGATGTTGGCTGAGGCTTCTGGTAGGGTGATTTTTTCGACTGAGAATTCTGGTTGTTGCTCGCCCACGATTGTCGCTGGTTCCTCGAGGACGAGCTCCTCATGTTTAAAGATCCAGAATTCTGAGCTGGTTTTTTCGCAGGAAACGATGGCTTGAGGGTTTTGCTTATTTTTTCTAAGGAGCTTACTTCGTTGATCTTTTCTGTTAAATCGTCACCGAAAAGCAAAGTGCCCCTGTTGGGGCACTTTGATCAACTTCACTGATTTACTGTAGGCAGGAGCAATGAATGCTCTACGAGCAATTGTTTCTGCATGATGAAGTTGAGTCACTAGTTTGCCGCAATCAGACAAAAACTCGAGCAATTTTATGGCGTCAAGCCCTTCCTCCGACAAAAGCATATTCATTCCTTAACCCAAGGACGATAAAGCGGAACCTGCTAGGCGCTGCATGTTTTGGAAATGCTCATCTCTCTTAACAGATGACTCGCCCATCGATAAAAGCATGACCGGATTCATTTCCGGCGCATCCAGGAAAATGTTACCTTTTCGAGGATATTTTTTAAGCAATTCCTCCTTGGTCTCTGTTGGAAGACCATTTCTGAGCCAAAAATCCCACCTTGAGACTAAATCCGGATTCAACTTCACTTCTCCTGTGTCAGAAGTTGCTGGATCTTTTCCTAGCACACCTAACCTCTTTTCATCCAACACCAACGGAGCGCTGTCTTCTGACTCTATATTTCCCTCGACGCATGCACTAGTCTGCCCGCTCGCTTCTTCAGATTTATCGTCTCCTTTGTCTGAATTTTTGTCTTTGACTGTCCCCTCTTCAGATGGGGCTTCTGCAAAGAAAAAACTGAATTAGTCCTATACTTACGTATAGGCTCTACCAGTAGATCGGCACTTATATCACTTTAAGAACGATCTTCGCCATTTCAAAATTTCAGTAAGAAACTTACCAGTTTTGGAGCACGAAGAGCGTCTGGAGGGCGACCTTGAAGGTTCACGTGACGCACGTCGCGAACGAGAACGTCTTGAACGAGATCGCCGTGAATGAGAACGCGATCGGCTGGAGTGCGAACGCTGAGAATAAGAACGAACTCGACGTCTCCTTGATAGTCCAGACGCCAACCCCATTTCCGTCGGATCGGCAAGGTCCATTCAATTTTTTTTTTGATTCGTATGTAAAATGATCTCCAGAATCCAAAACTGTGTAGCACATCTCTGGCAAATGTGCCGCTCTCAAGATATTCGCAATTAATTTTTTTTTAAATGTAACATTAAACATTTAAAATTTGAAATTTTTAAAAATTTTTTCCCCACACTTGTTAGATAAGCTCACGAGAAAGAATAGTGGTTTCAGAATTTTTTGCTCCGACGAACATTTATTGCACAAAATCAAATAACATGTAAAATAAGTCACAAAAAGTACTTTTATCAATAACCAAAAAAGTATTTTATGAATGATAAAAAAGTAACACTCTTTTGAAAGTACCAACTAGAATATACATTTTTGTAATGAACACTGATCCCCTAAAGTTAATAATTTTTAAGATAACAGAGCTTTTGTTAGAAGCCATTTTATCACGTTACAATAAATAGTCATTTTTTATGGAGCAAATTAGTTT
>JBAGKK010305870.1:0-19974 GCA_037177015.1 Euceroptres primus
ATATATATATATATATATAATATCTACATGAGATAGATATTATATAAAAGATATTAACTTCCGAAAAAGAAAAAACTTTTACAATATTAATTTGTAATGTTTACCTAATTTTGCCACAGATTGTTGACATGTTTCTCATTTCTTATTGTAAAATTGATGTGGCCTTATATTATTTATTTATACTTAAATTTTAACGTCATCCACTTTATGACGTTGACTCATTTGTAACAACAAAAAGTATAATTCATCCATGCCTACCTAATGAAATAATGGATGAGATGAAAAATATATACATCTACCTAAATAATTTGGTTTCCTATATCAATTAATGATCAGTTCATTTTTTAAATCCCTTATTACCAATAAATCCATAAATTTTAAGCAATTATTATGTTTTTTTTCATATGTAAATTGCAAATCTTGATGATAAGAGTTGAAAACGTCAAGTATGAGTTCAATTTTACCTTTTGGGACGCAAAATGTTTATATCATTAGATATTTCCTGAGGAGGACTCAAAATTGTGGTCGAAACATTGGAGAGAGAGTATTTATGAAATAATGGATGAGAAGATAAAAAATATAAACATCTACCTGAATATGTTGGTTTTTCTGTCTCAATTAGTGATCAGTTCATTTTTTTAATCCCTTATTACTAATAAATCCATAAATTTTAAGCAATTATTATGTCCTTTTTCATATGTAAATTGCAAATCTTGATGATAAGAGTTGAAAACGTCAAGTATGGATTCAATTTTATCTTTTGGGACGCAAAATGTTTATATTATTAGATATTCCCTGAGAAGGACTCAAAATCGTGGTCAAAACATTGGAGAGAGAGGGGGAGGGGGATAGAGGGGGATAGAGAGAGATGGAGGGTTAGAGAGAGAGAGAGGGGGGGTAGAGAGAGAGAGAGAGAGAGAGAGAGAGAGAGAGAGTCAAATAAAACTCTGAAATAATAAAAATTTGTTTGGGCATCCAAGTTCATGAATTAATTACTTAATTACCAAACAACCCAAATGTACGTAAGTGTAAATTGTGTCAGGTAGTTTTAGAGTTTTGTATTGCTGATTAGATTAAAGTTTAATCAGTTGAACTGGAGCTTGAAATCACAAATGAAATCATGTAGAGAGATGGACCAAGTTGGATTCGAATTCGTGTAGTAATGGAAGAAGACCATCAGCTTTTCTACACTCCTTACTTGTGTTGTGTATATTGCACCTTGCCTTGCTTTTCCTGGATCATAGGGTTCAAACGTCACGTAGACCACCTACTCCAGTCTTTCCTCGCTTCGAGTGAACGTGTTCTACGTACTCATCCTGAAAAGGAGGCTACATAAGATGACGAAATGCCCATGAAAAAGCAAACTTTCAAGGAAGACATCCCTGCATTGATGGTCAAAGCTTTATCTCTTTAACCTTTCTTCACCCCAACTACTCTAAAACATTTTGCAAAGTAAACTCAATTGCTCTAACGTGTGTCTATTCTCGGCTCGGTCCATTAAAAATGAACTAAAAATTATTCCAGGGGATATTTAGAATATTAAGGTTGCTCAAAATTCCAATTTTCTAATCTTTTATACTATTTTATATCCCCGAAATTAGGAATTATTGCAGTATACTATCCAGAAGTGTCCAATTTATTTGAAGTTGAGAAAATCCATTTTTTAAATTTTTGGCTTCCATGTTCCAATTTATTTGCAATGTTTGAATTGGTTTAATTTGAACCTAGAATTTCGTACCATCGACTTGAAACATGTGTCTATTACTCAGTTCGAAAATAAACTATGGAATTGAGCTTATTTTTCAGAGGGAAGCCTGCAGTGAATTTTTATTTAAAATTTGCTGGAGAGTGAAAAATCACAACTTCATTCTTGAAATATCAGCTTTATACAATGCAAAATCGAAGCTATCGGATTGACTGGATTTATCGGCAAGTCGTAGATCCCTAGAAGAGAACAGAGTCGTTTGTCGTACAGGTGACAACTGCGCTCTGCAATTTACGTTTGGTGTACCAAACCATAGTTCACCCAGCATGAAAATGGATCTGATCTAATCTTCCATAGTATCTCGGCTGTATTCTGATTTCATGAGTTTTATCGATTCTAACAAAGTTACGACAGTCTCACTAAATTGCTCTGCTCAAGTTTCGGGAACTTTAGTTGTAAAATTTACTCAGCTTTCATGAAACAAAAATTGATATTTGAATTTTAATTAACTCGTTAACTCTCAAATATATGCATGTAGATTTATTAAAAAAAGTACTTTGGGTGGTTGTTTTTAATAGTTAGGGGATGTTCTTTTCGTGGACTTTCTTGCACATAATTTTGAGGTCATTTTAAAATATGATCTAAAAATAAGCAAAGAAATTTTGCCTAAAAGTGCCTCATTGCCCAATGGGGCAGTGCCTTTTGCCTAATTTTGCCTTATTTTTACCCATTAGTATGTAAGAATTTAAGAAGGAAAGAAATTGCGAACAGTTTAATTTGTAAAAGTGAAATTTCATTGGAAAAATTCAATTGAGTATTTTTTTTCTGTAACTAGGTAAAGTTCACTTTAACTTTTCATAATTCATTTTCTCTCTGCTTTTTTTCAAGTCCCTCAGAAAATCGATTATCTGCCGCAAAATTCCACCTCTCTACTCAGAAAACAATGATCGACCTGCACCAATGCTTTTCAAGTGGTTTCAATTGGTAGACGTATCGATAGATTCGATAGCACTGAACGCAAATTCCAGTGAATCCTTCGGGAAAACGTGCTTGCATGTCCATTTGTAGCTGTGCACACTCACATACGCACGAGCCTGGCTTAAAATAATCCAAGCTCGGAGAACGAATTCCTATCGGCGACGCAGAACAATTCCGGAAAATCTTCTCGGTTTTAAATAACCATTTTCCCACGGTCTTAAAACAAACTTTTTATGTTATTTTTACATTATTTGCACGCTATATTTCTATATTATTTTATAGAATATTTATTTTTATATTATTATATATTTGGCGGAAGGTAAATTCGATTATTTAAATATTTATCTCTGCCTACTGAGATAATGTTGAAACGAACAACCTAGAGATGTCGAGAGGGTATGAACCTAAATTCGTTGAGTGAAACCTGAGCGGATCGTGAAATTAATAGAGCGCTATGAATATGCAACATCGTCGAAGGATGGCGGGCTTCCTTTTAGAATTAAAATCCTTTGCAGGTTTTCGGCTTCTTGGTAGTCTCGCGATATTTTGAGATAAACGGGAAATTCTAAAAGGAATTGCATGACACTTTCCTGTTTACGATTTGCTTTTAATTAGAAAGAGAGAAGTTAATTTTGCAACTCAATTACCAGGAGTAAGAGGGAATGTTTCTTGAAGATTACAAAACTTAACAATTAAATTAATTTAATTAAAATTTTAAAAAATATCTTCAGTGTAATATAATAGTTTTAATTAAAGATTATTTTAATTTGAAGATAATAATTCATTATGAATTAATCAATTGCTGTTTGAAGAGGCAAGTTTTCTTTTATCCAATTGTAAAATACAATATTCTGTAGAATCCTTAGATAGTTTAAAAGAAATTTCTAACTATATGCCTACGAAATTTTGAAAATATTTGGAAACTCAGAATTGTATATGTAAAAACATAAAAAATTGTGTTACAATTTATTTAATAAATGAATTTAGCATGCAAGGTTTGTCACGTTCTAAAAGTTTATAATTCGAAAATCCTCCAAAATCTACAAAAGACTCAAAATTTCCTAAGATCCTATAAAATCTTTATAACTTATTTAAAATCTGTTAAAATTCTTCAGAAAATTCTACACTATCCCATAATCTTCCACAATCCTCCAGACTCTTTCAAGATACTCAAAATTCTTCTTAGATCTTCCATAAATTAAAAAAAAATTTCGAATTTGTTAGAATTATCTAGAATCTCAGAATGATCCATAATTTTCTAGACTCTTGCAGACTCTCTCAGAGTCTTCTTAATCTTCAAACATTTTTTTAACCTCTATTCAAATTTTCCTTAATCTTCAAAAATTTTTTCAACCTCTATTTAAATTCTTCAACCTCTGTTTAAATTTTTTCAAAATATGATAAACTGTTCCAGAATCTTATAAAATCCTCTGAAATATTCTGAACTCTTCCATATTGTTCTAGAATCTTCTAAATATTCACTGTAAAAACGAATACTTAAAACAAGTATTCTTTTGCTTAAAATTGTTACAATTCAAGGAGGACTAAGACGTTCAGTAATGATTGTATATTGAATTTAAGGTTTGAAATTTAATTTGGTACTAGATTTAAGTAAAAGTCTATCTTAATTTCAATAATGAAGCATATAGTTTCTTAAATTCAGTTTATTACACTGAGGATATTTATTTGTTAAATTTTACATAACTTCGGTAAGCCGAGCTCATTGCGACATTTCATTAAAATTTCACTTTGTCATGAAAAATTAAATAGGGTAATATTTGATGTGAAAATATAAATTAATAATAAAAATTCATTATAATTTAATTCGCGATTCAGTAAAAAATGATATAACTAGTGAATAAAGATTACCTAGCAGTTGGGTAAAATGAGACGTCGATTACCTACCAAATAGGTAAAATGAGACGAACTATTAGGTAGAGATTCAAGGAAAGAAAACAAAACCTACCTCTCTAGATGTGTGAATTCTACATGCCAGTCATGTAAAATATCGTGCGCCAGCAGAAAAAAAAACATTCATGCTACGTCCAAATTTTGTGGAAGGTCATCATTACTACACACATATTTACACATATCATACAATTTATAAATATATCTTTGGTATACACAAAGAATACGCAATACAATTATACACAATATACATTTTCGTCATTTCGACATTTTCATTTGGCTTTTCTTCGATCTCATGACGAAAAGCACTGTATTTGCCATGTCCAAACGAAAATTTTGGCTCGAGCGATTAAATCCCTCCGCTTCGCCTCGTGATTTAAATTACGCTCTCGCCAAAATTTGCGTTTAAACTTGGCGAATAATGTACTATATACACATTATACACAATTTAATTTAACTTAAATAATTACATTAAATTACTATAATCAAATATACATAGTAACTAATGCAAAATCCTATTCAAACGCCTAGATTAATTAGGAGCAGTAAAAAATATTTTAAAAACTAGTCACAGCTCGTTCGGTACTTAACATAGGCTAGTAAATAATGAAAAATAACAGCTATATTAAATTATGGAAATCTAAAATGTTATAGTCTGGTCTTGACCACCAATATCGCTTTACATTTTGTCGATGTTTATCTTTTTTATCCTTCTCTCACATACTTATAGAGAATCAAGCGTTCTCACTTTGCCTACATAAAGAGTTCCTGTCGTATAAAATTGCTTTATTAAAAACGTGTCGCTTAATATAATTAATTATTGGTACATTGTCAATGACTTGAATATACTCGCTACTATTCAGAAACGGAAAAGCATTTTGTGGAATATAACCTTTTTTTCTAGCCAGATCATGATAAAGTGGATTTGGATAATACTAACTAAATATCTCAGAATTTGAAAGAATATTAGAAGAATTAGCTATATGGGCTCTAGTTAATTTCAATATGAAGTTATCAATTCTATTAATGTTTGCGACTTTATACAGTTCCTTATTGGAATAATATCGCTCATAATTGGAATGCGAACTTTAGTCCATATTCAGACATGCACGCAGGCAATTTCGTTCAAATTTTCTCAATTTTTCCATTGTAGACGCACTTAAATTAAACCAAATTTGACGTCCATATGTCAAAATCGGGCGAATAAATATTACGTAACATAAAATCTTAACTTTCTTGTCCAGTACACGTGAGTGGAACAAATTTTTTAGGCTAAAATACGCCTTTTTGCCCTTTTCTAAATTTCGTTTTACTAATTTAACAAATCTGAGTCTATCGTCTAAATAAGAACCTAAATAACGTGCGCACTCTTTATGATTTAACCTTTCCTCCCAGTGCCGGATTAACGAATTTTGGGCCCCTAGGCCATGACTCTTTTTGGCCCCCCTCCACCCCTAAATATTATTTTCAAGAGCAACCGCTGGTATGCAATTATTTTTCAATAACTAATAAATACATTTAATTATTTTACTAATAGGGTACTTCTTTTCATACGCTTAACTAAATGACTTTGTTTAAACACGTGAACAATTATTTTCAATAACTAATTTTAAAAATTCAATTTGGTCCTAACAGAACAAAATAATATCAGAAAGATGTCGAAATGAAGAGGAGAGAAATATTTTATAATAGATAGTTTTATTATACTTTCCATATGTATTGCACTACATATATGTTTCACAGTTCGAATTCATAAAATAATTAAACCGTGAAATATTACGGAGTTTCAATACCGCCTTCTCGCTTTCAGTTGCGCAAATACACTTATAATTTCATCTAAATTGGTGTTACGAATAAGATCTGTATTCGACACAAAGAATGCTAAAGCAAAGAGAAATTCGTTTCCAATTGAGTTTCTTAAATCATTTTTAATTCGCTTTAAAACCGAGAAAGATAGCTCCCCACTAGCATTCGTCGATATTATACTTAGATACATTCGAAGTGCGATTTCAAGATTTGGGTATAAAGTTAACAGGTGCGCTTTTCGCGAATAATTCGAAATGTGGTTGCTGAGCATTCGCTTTCTTTCAGATTTATGGTATTCAGAAACGTCTTAAAATGAATACATTCTTCCCCTAATTGTTTCTCTAAATCTTCAAAGTAAATTTGATAAATAATTTGATAACAAAATTCGATAACTCTTTGGATTTTTGTCTAATGAGTTCACTTGAACATGATTTCGTCTGTCTGATGAAGCTGAATCGATCATCAATCACTTCGTAAGAAGCACTTCTTGTCGACAGTTCAGCACAGATAGTGTCAATGATAGGGAAGAATGTATTTATTTTTAGATCAGATTTCACATCAGACTTTTCTAGCGGATCCTCTGATATTTCTAGCAGAGTTTCTGCGAAATAATGGTAACAATCATTTTCACATTTTCGCGATGTTTATTACTTTTTTCGTGTGATATAAAAAATTCCGAGGCATTCTTCCAATCTTTAACCGCGTGTTAAAGACGACTCATTTTTTCCAAATAATTTACAAGTTTTGCATATTACAGACCCTAATTATTTTGAATATAATAGCCATTCTCAAGGCGCAATCTCTCCATTTGGTAGTTTTTTGTGAAATAATGAGCTATTAGCAGACCGAGATCGAGACCCATATTCTCTTTTTGAATTAGAAAAATCTAGTGCCTCAATTTTTTGGAGAGGTAGATTTCTCACGATGTTGACGGTGAATTCCGGATTTAATGATGATGGCCATTCAGCGAAGTCTGAAACGTCCGTTTTCAGAATCTCTTTTTCAATTCCGAGATGTTTTGAATTTATGCCACCTGTTCATTAAAAATTTATATATAAACCATTATGTAATATAATTTATATTTAAATATAAATTATACAATAACTGCATTTTAAAATTCTAGATAAAACAATCTCATGTAATAAAAATTAATTATAATTTAAGTATTGGTGTTATTGTGTTGACCACGGTAATTAATTAATTTTTTTTATGTTAAATTATGTAATAATACATAATCTATAATAATATATAATAATTGTGTAATAACAATATTAGGTCTATCATCGGTGTTTAGTTTTTCCGAGCTCACAATAATTGAAGAAATTGATACAGATGCATTCGCTTGATGTTTTCCATTTACATAATGTCCATTAAGAATATATTCTTTTTCTGTTTTTTGCATCTGGTCTTTTAAAGATGAATTTGTTTGATCTAAAACCATTTTTATTATCTGTATTATTATTCCAAATTATTTTTCAAATTTATTTTTTGTTGTAAGCTTAACGTCGAATTATTTGAGCTGGGCGAAAAAAATTTGTGGGCTGATATCCGAAAAAAGTAAAAATTAAAAATTTTTAAATGGGTTAATATCTTTTGTTCCCTTTTGTGATTTAAAAATTCAAATTTTTGAAAATTCCAAAAAAATTTTCTATTGCTTCGAAAATTATAACGAATTTTTTCTATGTACAGTTTTTGCTAGTAAATAATAATAAAGGATAATAAACTTAAAAAAAATTTTTTGCTCAATTTATAATTTTTGGAAAATGACCAAAAAACATGTTTTTAAAAAAAATTGAGTCCTATGCACACAGTTTTGAAAAAGTTGAATATATCTAACCTGTAATTTCTTCAGCTTGAATCAAAGAAACATACTGTTATTTTGTTTTTCAAAAAAAAAGAATTGTCAAGAATTGACAATTTTACGTTTTTTTGAACAATTTTGACAACTTGCTAAGGCTAAAAAATTTTTTTCCAAAAAAAAATAATAGCACGTTTTTTTATTTAACCTGGAATAACTTCTGGTTCGATATATTCAACTTTTTCAAAAATGTGTGCATGGGACTCAATCCAAAAAAACATGTTTTTTGGCCATTTTCAAAAAATTCTAAATTAAGAACAAAATTTTTTTTAATTGGTTATTTTTTATTATTATTTACTAGCATAAACTGTACATAGAAAAAATTCGCTATAATTTTCAAAGCAATAGAGAAATTTTTTGAAATTTTCTTGGACAATATGCATGAACATTCAAAGAAAAAAATTCTGACCACTCTAATGTACGCATATGTAACATATGAATTAAGAAAATGGTTCTTTGAAGGAATAAAAGCACTGAAGAGGACCCCTATATGCAATCAAGAGTCTATTTTACTGGCCCCACCCCTTAAAAGCTAATATTAAAAATCTTACCTTCATCGTAGGCGTCTAGGTTTTTCAAAGAAGTAATCGACGCACATTTTTCAGCTAGACATATGTCTGCTGTTTCCAAATTAAAAGTGACAGGAGCTTCTTTGGATTTTTGTGGGATATTTAAAACTTGACGCTTATTTTGCTTTGAAATAAAAATCACATTCTCTGACAATAGTTTTGTTAATTAAAACCTCAAAAAGTTTACTAATGTTTGGTAATAAACTTATTGGATGGTAGCTACCAAGTTCACTTCTATTTTTATCTTTTTTCTTAAGACTTATTATTTTCGCTACTTTCCAATAATCCGGATTACAGCAATTGTTGAGCATCCTAAAGCTTGGAGTATCGAAACAAATATTTCGGCTATAAAGTACGAGTACGTCAGAGCCGTACAAAAAATTATCTTGTCCCCGTTTCATCGATTTCTTTTACTACAACATTTTATTAATAAATGGGCTTATAAATTTATAGGAAGTGAATAGAAATATTGGATAATTTTTTATTTAAACTTTTTTAACCTTAAAACCATAAATTGTCTAATTTTTAATAGTTTACATTTTACATGGTCTACTTTAAAAAAATATTTTTAATATCAAACTTCAAGCCACTAAAATTGAACATTAAAAGCTTAAAAAATTAAATTTATATAAAATTGAAGAAATTAGATTAGTTAGAACTTAAGGAATAAAATAAAAAATGCAAACAAATACGCTTTCACATGATTTATTTAATATCATGCATAAAATTTATGTGCATGAATATATGAATAACATACATAAATAGGTAGTATTTTATTTTTACAACCATGTTTTGTAAATATAAAAATATCCAGCATGAGACAACGTGCAAGCAATGCACTGTTGTGTAATTCCTCTCGTAATAAAAGTGAAAATCTCTGAAAAAATTCTTTAATCTATACTTACTTTCTTTTAAGTGAATCGTTAATATCACACGAAAGTAAACTTTATATAATTCATTTAATAAAAATTTACATTACTTTGCGTTATTTCATAATATACTGGTATGAACATAATAAAATCCTTACATCAATTATTACATATCAAAACTTTTACCTTTGGACTTGCGATTTTACACAAATCTTTCGTATTATTTATAGTTCTGTTTTGAATTAAATCCTAAAATAACTGTAAACTTTCTCTAAATGCAGTAATGTCCTCCATTTACCGAACTAATTGGGTAAATTTTAATAATTAAATTTTCTCCGTGTACATTCTTAAATTCAAACAAATTTATATTTCATTTATGATTATTTCTACACCTATTTTTCAGGTTAACAATTTTAAGTATTCGTTTTCACAGTGTTTTCAGAATTCTCCAGAATCTTTTTCAGAACCCTAAAAAATTTACAAAAAATTCACGAAATTTTCTCAAATCTTTTAGAATCTTCAAAATGTATCTGAAATCTATAAGAATTTTCCAAAATATTCGAGACTATCCCTGAATCTTCTGAAATCTTCTAACCCCAATTTAAACCCAGTTTAAATTATCGATAAAAAACAATTGTCTATTTCAGTAGCACAGATAAATATGTAGTCAGCCAGTAGTAAAATATAAACTATAAAAAAATATAAAATTCAATTTCCAATCACAAAAAAAGCTCTATTTAAAAGAAGAAAGATTTAAGTAGTCGAGACTAATTTATAGTCTATCAGAATAATAATATCATAAGAATAATAATGTCTAGAATTTAGTAAATAGAAAATGCAGGTCAAACTATTTTTCAATTCAATTATAATGTTAAATTTTAAAAGTTAAATACATCAGTAGTTCAGGTCTGTGTATCGTCAGTCACTAGTAAACTGTGTAAAAAATTTTAATAGAAAATTACAACTTTTATCCAACATCACAAATTTTAAAACCCAATTTAAATTGTCAATTTTATCAATGATGAATTTCAGTAGTACAGGTCAACGTATAGTCAGCTGGTCACATAAATATTCTCGTCGATAGCTTGCACAGTTAATGGTTTGTATATAGGCTCTGAACATTCATCGATTAAAAATTCATTCGAACTTTAATCATTTCCGTCACGCTGCTCACTATCTCATATAGCTTTAAGGCATCAGGAGCCATTTTCCAAGGCTAAATAGATTCTTTCGCTGGTTGATCGAACCGCTGCTGGGCGCAATCGACAGGAAGCGAACTTAATAGGGCGAATCATAATTCCTTTCTATTCTGCTAACCTTTTTATAAATTAATTCAGTCTCATTGTTTTTGACAATTTAGCACTAAATAAAGCCTCTATTCAAAATTAATAATAATTAAAGTATTAATACTAATATTAAAATCCTTTTTAAAGCTTAAAAGACTTTTATAGATCTTCAAAAATAATAAAAATAATTCAATGAAAATATGAAATTATGTTTCATGAGATCAGTTTTTCTGTGATATCTAATTTAGATCTAAAGAGTTTTTAGATACATTCTCCATTTTTAAACTTTTAAATCTGAATAATTTAATTAACAAACAAATATCTAATTTGAATTTTTCAAATTTTTAAGTTCCCAAAAATTTAAAAAATTCAAATTAGATATTTGTTTGAAGTTCTCTAAATGAAATTAAAAAAAAAGTATTTCTTTAATTTGAATGACTTTTTAAATTGGATTTAAAAATAGACTTTTTATAGATGGTTAATATGCAAAATGAGTTATTAAAATATTTTTTAACGGTCAAATAAAGTTAATTTGTGTAAAAGAGACTTTTACTTAATCTAAAATCAAAATCAGAGATATTTAATGTCATTTTCTTTCAGTCTGAGAAACTTCGATAAGCAAAGTCACCTTTAACATCCAGCCTTGAGTGGTTTGACATCGTCGACGAATTGGTGTCGTTCGTCTCCACTTTTACTGCGTCAGAGAGAAGTCGTGAGTGCAGAGTAAATCTGGATAAATGCGTTTTAAGGTTAAGATCATTTAGAATTCTCAGCACTCAAAGGGGAACACGTTCCCGTTGGCTTACTTTCTTAAGTAAGTGTCGTTTAAACGAATCTAATAGGAATCAATGGTGAAATACGGACCTAAAATTTTTCTTCATCGACCAAAGTTCAAATATCTTTCAAGAAAATGTAAAAAAAAAAACTTATAAAATTCATGAAATGCTACTTGCGAGTGACTTCTTGGTCTATTTTAATTTATTTTCAAGCTTTATATTAGCAGATGCTGCAGACAACATAATTTTTGTTTCTCCGGAATAGTTTTTCCCTTGCGAACTATATGATACCTTCAAGCGGTTATGTCGAGGAAAAACGCCTCGAAACTTGGCCGGAGATTCTGACTTCAAAAGAAGGATATAAAGTTGATTTTGGTTCCATGGTTTTATTTTACTTACACGAAGGTGCCTCGTTCCAACGAAGAAACGAAAAACCATCATCGCGAGATTAAGTACATTGGATTTATCTTTTAAAACAGGGCATGTTTTTAACCGTATTTTTTAATTTGCTGCATTTTAATTTTAATTTTCTGCACTTTATAAATAATAAAAATGAGCAAAATAGACACTAAATAAATAAAATTAATGGATTAATTAAAATATATCAAAAGGAAAATTTATAGTAAAAAAATCTTCAATTTAAATGAAACAAAGTAAAGTTGGAATTGAACCAGAGTGAAATAAAGGTCTTTGAAAATGAACTTTTCCAGGAAGACTTTACTCGCAAAGCGAATTCTCTATTACTCTGTTAAATACGTTCTGCACTCGAGTTTCACATAATATATTTTTACACGCGTGGTCTCCTTCCCTAAAAAAAAAACGTGAGAGGTGACATTTTTTTAAATTTCCATAAATTCAGCGAGAAACTTGTGTACATTATATGCATATATGGGCGTAACTCGTCGAAACGAAAAGACCTACCGTGAAAAGCGAGCTCACTTGAAACTTCGCAGACAATTAATGCGCGGATTAATTAAATCTCTCACTTGCCATGAAATTAGCACCACAGAAGCTTTTAAGCTGAAAGGAAGGCACAACAGCACGCGATTCTTCACTATCCTGATTATCAACTTTTTCTATGTGTAAGGGATTCAAGGTTTTATGTTTGAAAACGTTACGTGGTCCGGCAGTCACGTAAAAACCTTTCTAATTTAAGAAAAATCGATTTCTTTATTTGGATACACGAGTAATTAAAGAGAAATGTTGTATTAAAGAAAGAGTTTCGTTAACACACACAATAAAATATTTTCCTTCAAATTTCTCGAAAGGTATCAATATTCTGCGTAAAATGAACCCAAGATAAGTTATTTCATTAATTCTGCAAGAAGATTTGGTCCAGAAAAGTGAAAATTTGAATGTTTTAATACATTTTTTAAAACATTTATTTTACATTACATTTATTACATTTTAATAACATTAATAACATTTTTACTTGCTATTGGACTAATTTTAAAGGCAGATTTTCATAAAATTTTAGTAATATAATAACAAATTGATTAAGAATTTTCACTCGATTTTGTTACAAACCATTTATTTTCAATTGTTTTTGATTGATAAAGACAATTGATCTGCAGCTTTTTGATTTTCTGAATTTACTGTTTTCCATCTGGAGAACATTTGTAATTTCCACCAGGTCATAAAGTGAATAGTGCACACTGTACATATAGGTTCTTCAGTGACACAATCCATCTTACAATTTTATTTCAACGAGCTCGAGAAGATTTTCCTTGAGCTTTTTTAAAACATTTTTTTTTAAGTTAACCACAGGATCGTCATATAGAATGTTTTTCGTCATGGAACGTTCTCGTGGATCCATGGAGGTAGAGAAACGACCGTAGATGAGGTTGATTTCCCTGTAGGGCAGTAGAGGAACCTGTAAGCTGTGTTCTCGTTCTAGTCTCTTCTCCACGTAACCTTAAATTCGCGACGTTGGCTTCGTCCCATCTTCCCCTCAACGTCGACAAAACGCATCCATCCCAGTCCAGGAAAAGTTTTGCGGCAACCAACCTCTGGAATAAAGGTCCACGCCTGCTTGCCAAATGACCTACGAGAAGCGGCGAAACACCAATTCGAATGACGCGAGAAAATAACTCTCTCGGAACAATTGCTCGAATGAGAAAGACCAACTTTTACCAATGAAGAAAAAAAAAAGATCTGATATCATGATTTCGCAAACGGTTTAGTTGAAATTTTAGTGATTCAGCTACTGCTGTGATAACGCGCTCCTTTTCGTGAATAATTCCCAGGATTGGTTAAGTGGCAGAGACCCTAATTCAATTTCCATCCTAATGAAAGTGTTTCGTGGCGAGGTCTTGTTATGACCTGCAAAACCGACCGCTGCACAGTGGGGCAAAAAAAAACGTCCGTGGAAAAACTGATTTTCAGAAGACAATTATTATCCGATTTTACCTTTTTTTTTGAAATGAAAGACAATAGAATTTCACATCGAACTGTCGGGGCGGATTTTAAAAATTTTTGTTTATTTTTTTCGGTAATTTAATAACAAAAATGAAAAAAAATTTCGACTTTTGAAGTATACCGGTTTTTAAACAATGCTTTGATTCAATCAAAAATACCTAGAAAACTGAAAGCAATTATCCAAAAAAGATGCCCAATAGCAATGCAAGTGTTAAAAAATTTATTGAATTTTTTATAAACAAATAAGTGAATGAAAATGGTTTCGTGGGGATTGGTGGCGATTCGTCACCTGATTCGCACTGAATTTGGACAATTTATGGACAAAAAGAGTTTTTTAGTTGAATTAATAAAAGTTAATAAATAATTTGTTATTTTAGAATCAATTTTTATAAATTAATTAATAATATGTATAATATTAATATATACATATTAATATATAAAATATTAATAATTATAAATGAATTTTTTTAAATAAAGTTTTTTCTATGGAATCGATCACGTATTACTTGGAAATAAAAACTAAGTATAATATTTGGCCACAAAATAAAAATTAATAATATAAAATAAATAAACAAATAAATAAAAATTAATAATAAAAAACTACCTTAATTAACAATTGACTATTTGGTCATTTGGCTATTTTTGGAGGTACAAACTTGATTTTTTCGATGCAGTTAACTGTAAATAACTAACTTCTAAGTTTTTGAGAACATTTTATAACATTATAACAATGATTTATTTCCAGTGTACAGTTTTCATCGACATTTGTCGAACACGCTCTTACTTGTCTAGTATAATGGAATCCCCTCTACTATTTCCCCTACATTTTCCACATAGCCATTTTATAAATTTTCAATAATTTTCTAAATTAATAATATTTTCGAGTTTAATATCAAAGATCGCGAAATCGGAAAGCGTAATTGCTCTTATCAGAGTGGGTATCCAAAGGGAAGGTGGGCTTCTGAAATTCTGCGTGTAAGCGCTAATTAACTGTGTCTTACCGGGAAAGCCCGGAAGGAAGGATGGTGGTGGTGATGGTGGGTTCGGGACTGTGGAGGTTGCTGAAAGCGCGAATAGGTGGAAAGAGAAGAGAGACCTAAAGTGACACAAAGTCTACGATAGTGGAATGTAGGAAGCCAGCACCAACACTCCAAAGACTATGTTCACCAAGCATTCTATGTAAATAGCAATCCAGTTTGCTCGAGGATCAGCGTCCCTTAGATTTCGGGGATTTCGGCTTGGGTCTTCGCCTTAGGTCTCTTTGCCTTTCAGACACCTTGCAAGCATCTTCCGAGTTCACCTTCCCTCCAAACCTCAGACGTATTATTGACTTTTCGGGAACCGTTCCTTCTCATCGAGCCCACCTTCTTGAGGGTGGGTCCTAGGGTCACTTAAACTCACTTCTGTATCTTCCAAGGGGGATTAGCTCCTAGAATGTTCATTACTTAGTGTTGGATCCTGCAAGTAGATTCTGATCATGTCTTTCATTGGATACGAATCTAGGACAAAGTTGCTGCTTAGTTTCCGAGTCTCAATTCAAGACTTGGTCAAATTCTTATTAAACCTTTAACCCATGAGTTTTTAGCAGTTGCTTTAGAAGCTAATCTCATAGTCAGATCTGCCAGCGAAAAATGGCCATACATTGATAATTTATGAATATTCTATAAAGTTATAAACAATTTTTAAAATTATTAAGTCTCATTGGTAGATCAATAGACATAGCGGAATTCTTAATATTAGAATGAGAACATTTGATCCAAATATGTTTTTTCACGAAAAATTTGATTTTCCGATTGTTTAAACAATTTGTTTAAAAATGCGATTTACTGATAAACGTATAGCTCCATTCGATTCCACAGAAAAAATGCATAAAGCTTATGTGAGGAGTAAGCGGTCAAAAATGAATAAGTTCATTTTTTTTTAAATCGAGATAAGCATAGATTCTATATGGGGCATTGTTTCTCAAGCTTACCCACCCTAAAAAATGAATTTCTCCGATCGGACTCAAATTTACAAAAAGTTTAGTCCTATTAAATGGCACTTCAAAACAGAAAGATTGATCAGTTGGGTTAAAAACTCGCCGAAGTAGAGAAAATGAAATTTTTGTACTTTGCGCAAAGAGCCTCTATTTCGGATATATCTTTATACCACTCTAACTTCAGAATCTCAACTTTGACATGATTTTTCGGCTCTCGTGGTATAAAATACTGTTCGATACTTGTGTGAAAGGTGAATTTTCTCACTCGCTTCGCTCGTGCGAAAAACGTCTCGTGCGCTAAATAATCACCTCTCACACACGTATCAAAATGTACTATTTTATATACGGCATATAAAAAATTTTAACCCAAACGTTTTCGATAAATTTTTTTCCAATCTTTCGAATGAAATAAAAAAAGTTTTAAAGAATTAAAAATTTAGCCATCATTTTTAAAAACCAAAAATATTTTTGATTTGTTTTTAAGTTCGACCCTTTTTTTTTCTTTTTTTTTTTAAAACTAAAAATAATGCTTGAAATGCTTACTTTCAGATCCGTAAAAAGCAAAATGTCGTTTTTTGTTGTTTTTGAAAAATTGAATTTTAAGTAACCTGGTAAATTCAAAAAATTTTTCCTATGCGCGAAAAGAATTCGGAAAATTTTTTGCATGTACAGTTTTTAATAAAAAGCAATATTCTAAAGACAGAAATTCATAAAAAAATTTTTGTTGATTTTAGAATTTTTTGAAAATTTTCAAAAATTAATTTTTTTTCATTAATTGCGCATTTTTAATGTATAAATGAAGGGTGGCAGTACAAAACTAGATAACCAACAAAATGTGAATTTTTCAGGAGAGCGGAAAAACATTGTGTAAAATTGAAGTCGCCATTTATAGATAAAACAAAAGTCCGCTCCCGAGCTGAAGTGTTGCTGAATTGTGGCTAAAAAAGTTTGATCAGAAAAAGTTATCCAGTTTTGAGGAAATCCATGTGGAAGTTGACAATCTAGAAGTGACACTAACAAAAAATTAGAGCAGGCTCGGCTGCGGATTGTAATAAAAAATACAATTTTTAGTTTAAAAAGAAAAATAAATCTTGCTTCCGAGATATTGAGTTACTGAATATGGGTAAATAAAGTTTAGTGAAAAAAAGTTGGCCAGTTCTGAGTAAATCTACTGAGAATTTTGGGGGTAGAAATTCATAGGTTTTCAAAATCGGCTTTGGATAGCGATTAAAAATCGAATTTTCAATATTTTATTAAAATAAAAACATACTCCCGAGATATGGGGATGGTGAATAAGAAGAAAAAGTTTTTGATAAAAAGAAATTTTTCTGTTCCGAGAAAATCAAGATTTTGTGTGACGGTATCGCACTGAGTCAAACAATTTTTCGCTGAAAATCTGATAAAAAAATAAAATTATATTTTTTTATCAATAAAGTTAGATAATTTCGAGAAATCATTTTTTTAAAGTATTATCAAATTTAATTATTATCAAATTTCTTTAGAAAATTACAGTTTTGGAAACCTCAACTTTTCAATTTTTGCAATAAAACAAAAAATTTTTTAAATTAATTTCTGTCTGGAAAATCTTCTTCGAAATGCATTTATGCTTGTCAAATTTTCTCAGAAGTTTTTGATTAAAATTGTAAAAATTATTTTTAAAAACTGTCGGTAACCTTATGGCGAAGTGGTCACTAAAGGGATAAAAATGAGATTTCGAAGAAATCCTTTTAACATAACGTGTATTTGACTTTTTAAGAGCTTTTTATGCAAAAAGCCTATTTTCGACAAAAATGTTGGTTATCTAGTTTTGTACTGCCACCCTTCAAATAACATTTATACTTATTATATTATGTACATTACATGTAAATTGCACATTAAAATGCTCAATTAACCAAATTCAAAAAAATTTCATTTTTGAAAATTTTCAAAAAATTCTAAAATCAACAAAATTTTTTTTTGAATTTCCGTTTTTAGAATATTGTTCCTTATCAAAAACTGTAAATAAAAAAATTTTCCGAATTTACCAGGTTACTTAAAATTCAATTTTTTAAAAACTACAAAAAACGACATTTTGCTATTCAAGGATCTGAAAATAAACATCTCAAGCTTTATTTATAGTTTTTTAAAAAAAAGAAAAAAGGGGTCGAACTTAAAAAAAATCAAAAATATTTTTGATTTTCAAAAATGCTGGCTAACTTTTGAATTTAAAAAAAATTTTATTTCATTCGAAAGATTGGGAAATAATCTATCGAAAACGTTTGAGTCAAAAGTTTTTATATGCCATACATAAAAAGATATTTACATATATCCGAAATAGAGGCTCTTTTGCACAAAGTACAAAAATTTCCACCCCCTCTACTTCAGCGAGTTTTTGACCAAACTGATCAATCTTTTTTTTTTAAAGTACTATCTAATAGGACTAAACTTTTTGTAAATTTGAGCCCGATCGGAGAAATTCATTTTTTGGATTGAGTACACTGGAGAAATAATGCCTCATATTTAGGATCTTAGGAATCAGTCTGTCAATGTTACATTTTGGAAAAAATATTTTTAGGTAAATAATTTCCACTTTTAAAATATTTTACTTTACTAAAACTGCATAAGTCCAAAGAAAATTTTTTTTATTAAAAATTTATTATAATTCATTGCAGATTTATGAACCTTATGAACTGTTTCTTAAAAATATGCAAAAAATTTTAATTTTGTTAATTACTTTAATACGGGACTCGGTAAATATTTTTTCTCTTTCTGATATTTATTGTGGATGTCAACTAGTTTTAATGCTGAAATTAGAATTTCGATGTTATTATTCGTTTTCAAGATACAGCATTTTTGCAATTATCTCAAAAACATGAAAAATGGACTTATACACTTCATGTCCTGTACAATATTTTTCTCCATCCAACTTGTTATAAAGAATAAATAAACAATTGCATATCAAAGAAATTGTTTAAACAAAAATTGTTTATACAATCGAAAAATCAAATTTTTTTTGAAAAAATACATTTTGATCAAATGCTCTCATCTCAACATTAATTTTTCTGCTATGTTTATTGATCTCCCAAAGGGCCTTATTAGTTTAATAGCATTGTTTATAACCTTATAGAATGTTTATAAATTTTCTATTTTCCCTTACTAAATACAATTCTAATACTAAATACAATTTTCCGTTACTAAATACAATTCTAGTAATAAATCACAACGATTGTAGGTCGAAATAATGGTTTTCATAAAAAAAACTGATACATTAGACTATTTGTTTAAATAAATTACTTATAAAAAAACTGGGACCTGAAAAATTTGTCGTCGGATTCGAATTGAGCGCATCAAAAAACATGAGGTGGAAGAGTCTAGTCTCTCGAGCCTCGAACTTTTTTTTTTGTACCAGTGTTAGGAAATTGATGAATTTTTAAATTTTCAACAAATCAGATTTTTGAAATAAGTCTGCTGCAATTCTCCAAAATCTTACAAAATATTAAAGTTTGAGGGTGAACACAGTGAAAAATAGCGTTACTTAGCAAATAGAACACACGTTTATTGATACATTACATAAAAAAGACCCGACATGTAAAGCGTTCGGTAACGTAATGAAGGTACGATTGAGAACGGATACAACCGAATATACCCGAGGACCCAAAGTCGTTCAGGACCGCAGACAGCCCAAGTTCACGGGTGTGCACTTTGTCAGAGGTAATCCTAACACTTCCCCTCAACCGTGGACACACAGCAATTTGGTCCAGAAGGACTGATTCCCAATGCTAGTCGGTGTCTCTCATGCTTGATCCCTGCCAATCCTTTCGTTAGCACGTCCGCTGGCATCTTC
>JBAGKK010305974.1:0-19965 GCA_037177015.1 Euceroptres primus
TGAGCCACAGATAAAATGAGGAACCCAATTTTTATCTTGTTGTGAAATTTCAATATTAAAGCATGTTTGGTATAAAGAGCTAATTTTTTCTGTAATTTTTCTTTTGTTGAGATGACCAACGTATTCTGAACATACATAGCAGAAGCTATTCGGATCTCCGGTGCATTCATGACTACATCTATTGCCGGATGTACCCGCACAGTTAATTGAGGGTTGAAAGTTGTGATTTTCCATAGTATTACATAAATACCCCACACGCTAGGAATCCTGTCCCCACAGAAAAAACTAAGGATATTTGTTGCATGTAAATTTTTAAAGGGTTAAATTTTCATTCAGACAACTTCACGTCTTTCAAAATACATGCGTTGTCATGGAAAAACAAAAGATAATTTAACCAATATTTGGGTAAAATTTATCCTGTGAAGTTAATTTTTGTTGCAGGTAATTTTTACCCTGGAATCGAGGTAAACTTTATCCTTCGTTTTTTTCTGTGCCGATCGCAGGTGAGTCTTATATGTTCTATCTGTGCTTTTTCTATAGAGGGAGTGTCGATGTCTAGTATTCGCCACCTAGCGGTTGAAACGCGGAACTACAGCGTCAGCGAGTTTTGCATTATCTCAATTACAGTAAACGATTAAAAGCATGACGCAGCATGCACTTCTTCGAAAATCGCTAAAAACACTAACCAAGGAGTTTTCGGGGTCGCTGATCACGAATCCGAGGTCAGGTTTGCAGTAAGGCCCCGCTGTAGGGCCCCAAATGGGTCCAATCTTTCGATGTCCCTGGAAATCGCTAAAAAAAACTACCCTGGGGGTTTTCGGGGTCGCTGATCACGAATCCGAAGTCGGATTTAGAATTAATAGCCAATGTAGGTGTATGTAGGCGTACCCCTGACCTCGGATTCATGATCAGTGTTTTTAAAAACTCTCGAAATAGTGTTTAAAGAAGCGATTTTCAGAAACGTCGATAAATTTACCCCATTTGCTGCCCCCTACACCCCCTGGGAGCACTAAATTGCAAATTTGACCTCCGATTCGTGATCAGCGACCTCGAAAATCCCCTAGGTAGTATTTTTAGTGCCTATGAACAAACTTTAGGGTTTTCGTAATACTATTTATTTGGCTTTAAAAAAAATGCAGAAATTACACCTTTGTTCCTCTAAAGTTCACAAACATGATGCATTATGTGTTTTTCAGTTTCCTGTTCAAAGGAACGAAGAAAATAATGAGGTTGGGACACCGTATGCCAATGAGGTTTCAGGTGTTTTCATATTAATTTAAAGTAAATGGGAAAAAATATGAAAAAAATGAATTTACTGCATTTTACAGAATGCAAATAAGTATTTATTAAATAAACAAAAATAACAATAGGAGTTTCCATCTAAGTTTGATAATAATGGGATGTCAAGTTTGTCTTCAATTTGACAAATGTAAACTTATGCTGCAAATAAAAATTCAAAAAACGTGAGCGTTTTTGAGGAGGAAATAATAATGGAAGACACAAAACATAAAAATATAATTCCAAAAATATTCAGGTTTCAACAAATGAAAAATTGTGCTGAGTTTTTCTCTTGAAAAAAACGCTTTTTTCCTTCAGAAAGATTTTGAATCTCTTTATACACTAGAGCCTCGGTTTATTGCGGGTTTCGGAGATATCCTGAATGGCCTTCGGGTAAACCGGGGTCTCTCAAACGTAAACAAGTAAGGGCCTTATGAACTATTTCTGTTTGATTTTTGTCACGAGTGAAAAATATTTTTTAAATATAAATTTAATTTAACGTTTACTTTAATTTTTAGTTTTATTTAGTTATTATTTATGAATTATTATATTTAACGCATAAGCAAAACACTGAAAACGAACTGATGCGAACCGACGAAATTATCCGCTTAGACTACTGTGCACTTTGTTGCTATGGTACTTGTGCAACTCCACTGAGCTCCGAGCTCAACTTTCTCGTCCCCTTGGACCCCTCACCCATGAAAAAAATTCCTGGAAGCGGTATACCGGGGCGAAAGAAACCGGGGTTGAGTCTGCCAGAAAAAAATCCGAACTCGAAATAACAAATATAATCTTTAGATTTTTGAAAAAGTTATTTTATTTTGAAAAATTTTAAAAATGCTCCAACTTTTCGAATTTTTGTGAAATATGGCTGGGTAACAAATAACGAACTTTCTTTTTCTTTTAAGATACCATGGTCTGTCTGAAAATTACGAACTGGATATTCTCACACAGATTGAGCCTAGAATAATTAATGGATTAAGTTGAAAATCGAAACTCATTCATGAAATTTAATGTAGTTAATGTGCCTGGTCCGAAAATTCTGAATTTCGATAAAAAGATTCCATAAAAAGAAAAATTTGATAAACATATACTGACAACTCTCATATTTAAATTATTATCATAATATTTGACGCTGGGAGAGGCTTTCCCTGAACAGAGTATTACATTTTAGCAAAGTTCGACGCACGCATGAGCAGAGTTTCCTGGTACGGCTGTATCTGTGTGTGCACTTCTATGTGTCATGCTGCTCTAAATACAGACTCCATCAAAAGTTTTTCCGACGCATCCCGAACGTTTTCGATATGTTACCAAGCATATCGAAACTATAAGCGAAAATTTTTGTCGCCTTGGGCAGCGAGCGTACTACAATAATATAAAAATCGAGTCTAAATTAAAACTGTGTTGTGAATTGATCTTCAGTTCACTGTTTTATCTGAATTTTTTACTCTCAACGACTTTTGAATTGTGTTCTTATTTTTATCTTTTTACATTTTTTTACTTCTTTGACTTGTTTTTGTATTTGATTTCTATCGCATTTAAAGTTCTATGTTTTGAATTGTCAAGTATTGGTTTTCTTATTTCAGGACGTCAGACTTTATGTCTAAACCGGTCTTATATTTTTCTTGCTCTATCGCACATACTTTCTTGTTGCTCGGCTTCTGAATTTCCTTTCTTGTTCAGTCAGTCCGTGTTCGTCACACAACTAGTTTTCATACCTTTATATAAACCTGATTTACTAATTTTTACATAGTTATTCTCAATGAAGACCGCGTTTTTTCGGCGTCGATATTATTAGTTAAAATGCTGTGGTTTTTATTGACCTGACCTGAAAAGCATGTCTTCCATCCTGAGATGATCTGTCATGTCTTAAGATCCAGCTTTTTTCTGTTCAAAACATTGATCCTTTGAGCCGGATATTTCGTTTGATTCATTCGATTCATTTGTGCGAGGACTATTCGCACAAATTCTGGCAGAGCATGTTTAGAGTCAAGATTTATGAGTAACTTTTGACTTTTGACTAAAAGTGCATTATGAAACGCCATTGCATTGGGACTGAACGGATTGATTTGTCCTTAATTCTGACAATTTTGTGACAAGATTTTGTAAGACGCTTTTATGATTTTATAAAGTGGTGAGAGTGCATTAATGAGTATCTGTGACTTTTCATGACTTAAGTGGATACAGTTTCTCGATTTTGGAAGGATTTTCGCAATTCTTCGAGAAGGATTGTAGACATGATGCCTGTGGATTTCATAACCTTGACACGAGTTCGATAGATCGGTAAGCATCGAGTTGTCTATACTATCCAGATTTTGTTTATAATTTGTCGTTTGGTAAATTGTCAACATTTAACCTTCATGATTCAATCATCGAGAAAGGGAACTTTATTTTCGGGAGTGTCATTTTAATTGATTTTACGAATAACACTCAGACTCTCAGACTTTATTCGATTCATAGTGATTTCTCGGTCTTTCGATGTGGTACCATAATTTCAAAGAATTAAAGATTCTCAATGGCTTCGAACATTAATCCTGCGAACTTGGAATATCTCAACTTGTTGCAAAATTGTGTTAGAATAATAATTCTTTTATTGCCGAACTATTACTACGTGTTATAAACCATTTTAATTTAACCTTTTTAATATTGTATTCGCGGAATGTTATTTTAACGTGTGTAGATTCTTGTTTTTTCACTATGTCTATTTCAAGTTACTTTTTGGAGCAAACCGAGCTTTGCTCTCGGATCCAATGTGCTTTTGAAAATGCTCAAAAATTAAAAAAGATCACTAAAGGAACTTTAGTCTCAAGACTCGAGTCCTTGGAGAAAAATTGAACGCGTTTTCAGGCTCAACATTTGGAGTTAGTGAAGGTTCGCGACACTTATTTTTCTAGCAACTTCTATGTAAATACCGAAGAAGCATATCTAGTCGCGAAGGGAGCCTTTATGGATGAATTGGAAAAACTCTCGAGTGACTTTGCTTCTACGTCGATGAATGATTCAGCTCCACAAATTGCTGGATTATCGTATCGATCAATTCAAATCCTGGAGTCTCGTTAGAGGAGAAGCTTCATCACTTGAAATCTTGTCTCACTGGTGATTAGCTCAACTTTTTCATCGAATTCCGGTAAATCAAGGTAATTATCAAAGTTGCTGGGATCTACTTACGGAGCGCTTTGAGAAAAAAAGAGTTCTCATCAACTCTCATTTGGCTGAGATTTTTTCAATTCAACCAATGAAAGCCGAGTCTTCTAGTGCTCTGAAGGAAGTTTATAATGCAACGGTTGACAACATCGAAGCTTTATCTGCCTTGGAAGAACCAGTCGATAAATTGTCGTCGTGGCTAGTCTTTATTACCGTAGAGAAATTAGATCGGCAGTCTCGCCGCGATTGGGAAACCTCTCTCGGAAATTCCACGAATCTTCCAACGTTTGACCAACTGTAAACATTTTTATAAACCAGGATTCAGACCTTGGAAGTTTTAGATTCTACTCTAAATCAGCCTATTTAGTCTTCGTCTTAGCAATAATCGAAGTCTCAATTTCAAAGAAGAAGGTTTGGAAAATCCACAAAGTCGTCAAATTCTATAACAGCCAACGTCAACGCAGTTACAGAGCAGCCGGTAAAGGAACAACCCTCTAAGGAATGAAAAGAAAGAAAATGTTTTTGTTGTCGTGAACTGTATTATCTAATGTCGTATGGTCATCTGACCATACAAAGTATGTTCGAGCATTTATCGATCAAGGTTCGGAGGTATCCATTATCTCTGAATCTCTTGCTTAAAGTCTTCAACTTCCTCGTACCAGTGGACCTGTTGTTCTCTTAGGAGTGGGGGAAAGTAAGTCTGGAACATCTCGAGGATCAGTCAACGTCGTTGTCTCACCAAGATTCGATTCGGGCTTCAAACTTCAACTTCGGGCTCTTGTTCTTCCAAAGTTGATATCTAAATGCCCAGAGAATCAAATTAGTCTTGAGAAATGGCCTCATCTAACTGGTCTTCAATTAGCAAATCCAGACTTCAGTGGAAGAGCTCTGATTGACCTAATTTTAGGAGTAGATGTTTATTTGATTTTAATTGAAGAGGGTCTTCGAAAGAGTCCTCCGGGCTCTCCTGTCGCGCAAAATTCCGTTTTTGGATGGATTCTCTGTGGGCCTGCAGGGAATAACTCATCGTTGGATTCATCTCCAGTCAATATGTTACATTGTTTGAAAAGTGACGAACTTTTCTTTGGCCGTCAGAAATTTTGGGAGAATTTAGAAGTCGTGCCTCCTAAACCTTTCCGGATAGCAGAGGAAGAAGAGGTGAAAAAGATTTCGAATTGACTCACTCTAGGACTAAAGATGGTAGATACGTCGTGCATCTTCCAATCAAGAGTGACGTCATATCGTTAGGAGATCCTTACTCTCCAGCTCTTTGCATGTTACTTCATATGGAACAGTGGTTTAAGCGAGATGAACATCCTTACGAAGCGTATTCAAAGTTCATGAAAAAATACCATCAACTTCATCATATGAAGTCCGTTAACATCCCTGCGGATCCAAAGCGCATCTCGCGGTGATTGTTTTTCCCGCATCATGGAGTTTGGCGTGAATCTAGTTGAAGCACGAAACTACGAGTAGTTTTTAACGGGTCTTGGCGATTAAGTCGAGGCATGTCATTGAACGAGTGTCTTCATGCAGGTCCAAAACTGCAGTTAGATAGTTCAGATGTCTTGCTGCAGTGGCGTTTTCACTTCATCTTTTTTTCTGCGGATGTCGAAAAAATGTATCGACAGATCATAGCCCACGAAGATGATCAGGATCTTCAGCTCATTCTGTGGCGCGAAAGTTAAAATGAGCCTGTTCAAGTGTTTTAACTTAGCGCTGTCACATATGGTTTGACGTGTGCTCCATTTCTGGCTCTTTGAACCGTTCAGCAGCTTGGTCTTGATGAAGAGGATTAATTTCCCTTGGCTGCTGAATTGTTAAAAACTGGGATCTATGTTGATGTCTTATCAGGAGCGGATAACTTGGAAGATGCTACCGAATTATACAATCAACTTCGTGGTCTCTTTACGGCGGGCGGCTGATCGTTCAAAAAGTGGAATTCAAATAGTCATGAGCTAATGCAGCGCATTCCGGAAGATCTCCACGCGTTGTCCCCGGATATTTCAGTCAGAAACATCGGTATCGATGCTCGGGTTAACTTGTCAACCCAGTACCGATTGTTTTATTTTTCAGGTTGATCTTAGGCCTATTAAAGGTGTTATCACTAAGCGCCTTGCCGTCAGTCGGTCAGCCCAATTATTTGATCCTCTTGGATGGTGAGCGCCTGCAATCATCGTCGAAAAGATCTTTATCCAGGAACTTAATTTATCAGCTTAATTTATCCTGCGATGATTTTTTGGCTAAAGTATTTTGTAATCTTTGGATAAAATATTATAAAGATCTTCCTCGTCTCTCCGCAGTCAAGATACCTCGGTAGATAGGATTTTGTTCCTCGCAGTGCTCTTTTGAACCGCATGGCTTCGCTGACGCTTATGAGAAAGCATATGTTGTTGTCGTCTATTTAAAGACAATCTCCAGTGACGGAAATTGCTTTATTGAACTTATATCTTCAAAAACGAAGGTCGCTCCTGTTCAAACTGTTTCACTTTCTCGTCTTAAGCTGTGTGCCTCAGTCTTATTAGCACGTCTCGTCGTTCACGTTCAAATTCAACTTCTTGATACTGCTCTATATTTGTGGTCTGATTCAATGAACACACTTCATTGGATTTCGGCTGTGCCTACAAGAATGATGACGTACGTCGAAAATCGAATCTCCGGAAATCCAAACGACCGTGTCGTCAACAGATTGGCATCATATTCCAAGTACAGACAATCCAGCTGACTATGCTTCTCGCGGTTTGTTGGCTTCTGAACTTTCACAGTTTTCACTCTGGTGGAACGGTCCTACGTGGCTTAAAAGTCAAGAAGAGTAGCCATCATCTCCTCTTGGTCTTCCAGAGAACTCCGTGTCCAAGAAAGAACGTCGAGTCATGATCAGCGTAGCAGTCTGCATTAATGAACTATGTGAGCTGCTGAGTCGATATTCATCGTTGGACAAATTGTTAAGAGTCATTGCTTGGTGTCTTCGATTCCGAGACGCCTTGAAATGTCGTTCTATCGTCGTTTCTCCGACTTCACTTGCATAAGATCTTCGAATGGCTCTTCTATTCTGGATGCAGCAAGAACAACACCGCTATTTTTCTAATGAAATCGCTACTCTGAAAAATGAAATGCAGATTTCTAAAAATAGCACTCTGATAAAGTTGACTCCGTTTTTTGATGGTCATCTTCTTCATGACGGAGGTCGCTTAATGGATTCCCTTCTAACCTGTGCTGAGAAGCATCCTCTGATTTTTGCTTCGGATTCTGTTCTTGCAACTCTCATCATCCGTGATTGTCATCTTCGTTGTCTTAATGGGGGTGTACAACTTACCCTTGGAACGTTACTGCAATCTTATTGGATTTTTCGAGGCCGCATTTTGGTACGAGCATTGATTCACCGGTGTAATCCATGCGTCAGAAATCGAGGTAATACTCAACAGCAGCTGATGGGTGACCTTTCTTGCAGCCGAATTACTCCACCTAAACGAGCATTCATTAATACTGGGGTAGACTACATTGGACCCATCAACGTTCGCACCTCCAAAGGACAAGGTCACCAATCCCATAAAGCCTGGATTTGCATTTTTGTCTGTTGTGCTTCCCGCTCAGTTTACCTCGAGTTCGTTTCAGGTTACATTGCCGCAGCCTTCATAGCTGCTTACATTCGCTTCACCTCTCGTCGTGGTCTTTGTCGAACGTTGTCAGTTGACGAAGATTCGAATTTGGTGGGAGCTGATCGTCAAATACAGGAAATGTTTTCTGAATCATCAGCAGAGTTCGCTTCCGTCGCTAAATATCTGGCTTCGCATGGTACCCAGTGGAGATTCATTCCTCCTGCAGCACCTCACTTCGGAGGTTTGTGGGAGTCAAATCGACGAAATTCCATCTCCGTCGAGTCATTGGGGAATATACTTTGACATTTGAAGAAATGACAACTCTTTTAACTCAGATTGAGGCTTGCCTTAGTTCTAGGCCTCCCTGAGCTCAGTCAGATGATCCAATGGACATTTCTGCCCTCACGCCAGGACATTTTTTGATTGGAGGCCCGCTGAATTCAGTTCCAGAACCATCGCTGGCGGACGTTCTTCCAAATCGATTGACTCGCTGGCAACTGATCCAGAAAATGTGTAATCATTTTTGAAAACGCTGTTCCGCTGAGTATTTGAAAGAACTTCAGCCTCGCTCCAAGTGAACTACTTCATCGCCATCCATACAGATTGGAGATTTAGTTCTCATTCGACATGAGAACCTTCCACCTACTCAATAGTCCAAGGGTCGGGTTCTACAGCTTCATCCTGGCAACGATGGCCTTGTTCGGGTTGTCACTCTCAAGACGAAGACTGGTACACTTGATCGTCCAACCGTTAAATTGTGTCTCCTTCCACGTGAATCTTAAATTCAATCATCTCGAATCTATTTCGTCTGGGACGAAAGGCTGGCGGAATGTTGTGAATTGGCCTTTAGTTCACTGTTTTATCTGAATTTTTTCTCAACGACTTTTGAATTGTGTTCTTATTTTTATCTCTTTACATTTTTTTATTTCTTTGACTTGTTCTTACATTTGATTTCGATCGCATTTAAAGGTCCATATTTTGAATTGTCAAGTATTGATTTTCGTATTTCAGGACGTCACACTTTATGTCTAAACTGGTCTTATCATTTTCTTGCTCTCTCGCACATACTTTCTTGTTGCTCGGTTTCCGAATTTTCTTTGTTCAGTCAGCCCGCGTTCGTCACGCAACGAGTTGTCATACCGTTATATAAATCTGATTTACTAATTTTCACATAGTTATTCTCAAAAAAGACCGCGCTTTATCGACATCGATATTATTAGTGAAAGTGCTGTGATTTTTTTTGACTGGATCTGAAATGCATGTATTTCAGTGTAGTTTAATAAATTACTTAATAAAATATCAAAATGAAACAAAATAAATTTTTTAATTCAAGCTTCACAAATTTTCCACAGAAATTTTTGAGTTGAGTTGAGCGAACCATGGCACCTTAAAACACTTGAAAAGTGTACTAAAGCGCAATTCGATCAGACACTATCACAAAAGGCTGTTTTTCGCATTCGGGGTCTCTAAACGTGCAGATTCGTCTATCAGAAAGAAGGAGTCGGGTAATTTTTGCACAAAACTAATACTTACTCGCATGTGATAAGAATGTAAAAATCAAATTTGAAACCTCTTTGAACCTTCTAATACCGAAAATATCAAACTTTTTACATTCTAATCACATGAAAAGGTACTGTCATGAAGTATGGTGTCACATGTCGGTACCCATTGTACTATGAAAAAGGCGGAGAGGCAATAAAGAAGTGAGTGAGAGGTTGGATTAGTTGACTCTATTTGTTTCTTTTCTCCCTCTTTTTTTCGTTGATGTATCTTTGTCTCTAAAGAGCCGGAAAGTTAAAGTTAGGTAATTCGCAGTTCATGTGTGAGCCTTTTTGCAAAGATTATAATTTCTCTTTGCATAAGGTGGTTATTTGAGAAATGTAAATTATTATCAAAGAAATATAAACGTAAATTAATGAAAAATAAATAATTTGTTGAATCTTTAATTTTATATCATGGAACTGTTTTTAGAAGTGGATACGAAAAATGTCTTCAGTGCCATGAACAAAAAGTTGTTGACATTCTCATCCCATAAGAAGGTATTACTTTTTTGAAAAATCCCCCATCCCCCTCCCCCTGTTTTCATCAAATCTCCACATTTTTAAGAACTTTTCAGTCTTACAATATTATTCTTGAATGATGTCTACAGATTTTAAATAATAAGAAACAAATAATTGTTATTTCTTAATTTTGGAAAAAAATTATGTTTGCACGTTTAACAAAATTTTGTATTCCACCAATTTAAAATTTCAGTTTGACATTTTTGGATTTCCAAGAAGTTTCAAATTTTGTTTTGCTTTCGAAAAAGTTTGGAGGTGATAAATCTTTTCAATAAAAAAGTGTTTATTTCACAAGAACTTTTACTTCGTTGAAATTAGCATATTTGTGGAATTGTCTTATTTTTATCCGTTAAGTTTTTCATTTTGTGTCCTTTTTTTAAAAATGCAAACTTTGTTTGCGGCACTTTATAAACACATTATAACATAATGCTTCAAATTGAAATTAAAAAATTTTGAAGTTCTGGTAACAAAAAAAAGTCTTAAATTGCAGCGGCAATTTTGAGTTTGTCAAAAAATTATTTTCCGCACTAATCAGCATAACTTCGATCCTTGACTTTTCCATGATTTCCCACTTGAAAAAGTGGACGTACAAAATGACGTAACAAAGGACGTCGCAAATTGGGATACAAAATGACGTACTCCGGTACGTTCTTTTGTGCGTCCTTTGGTATGTCGTTTCTGACGTCGTTTTCGGCATAGATAATTTTTAATTATTCAAGACGTGTTTTAATAGCATTTTCCTTACGGAAAAATATGATAGGGTTAATTAACACAAAAATGTAGCAATAATAATTAATGGAAATTGTAGAATTAATATTGTCTATTTATTTGAGCAGATAAGTAAAAAATTTTGAGCATAATACAACTTTAAGTTGAAGACAAATAATCATTATTGTCCCTTATAATGACAAAAGTATACGCTTATATTGTAAGGGTATGCGTATACGCTTATAAGGATTCGCGTGCAGCGTCATACAAGATAACGGTTGATCGAACATCACTTTCTTTAGTTCTGAGGACTTAACCTAAATACTTCACTGCTCACACGATTATTTTACTGTAACAAGATTTAGAGATGCCGAATATTATCGATTTTCGATTGCTCGAACGACACTTGTCATCGAGAAGCATGGATAGGTGGCGGCCATACTGGCTTTCTTGTTCGTCCACGCCAAAATCGGCAGCAGAAACCGATTGTACTAGCCTATTTCGAACAAGAAGGCCAGTATGGCCACCACCTATCCATGCTTCTTGATGACAAGTGTCGTTCAAGCAATTGACAATAATGATTATTTGTCTCCAACTTAAAGTTGTATTATGCTCCGTGAAAATGTGTGCCTTTTAAAATAGTTCCTACGCATAAGTGTACTGTAAAATTTTGTACTTATCTGCTCAAATAAATAGACAATTTCAATTCTACAATTTCCATTAATTATTGCTGCATTTTTGTGTTAATTAACCCTATCATATTTTTCCGTAAGGGAAATGCTATTAAAACACTTCTTAAATAATTCAAAATTATTTATGCCGAAAACATTAGAAACAACGTGCAAAAGGACGTACCGAAGTACGTCATTTTGTACGTCCTTTGGTACGTCCTTTAGTACGTCCTTTTAAACGTCCACTTTTTCAAGTGGGTTCCACATTTTTCATGCCTGTGGTCATTCTGTTGAAAATTATAAGCTTAGATTAAGGGACTACACCAGTGAAATTTTTTTTCAAAATTTTTGAATTTCAATAATTTGAAAAGTTCTCAACTGATTTATGTTTTATTTTTCTTGTTTTGTTGGGAAAAGTAATTTCTACATGTTTTGTACGAAAATTTTTTTAATAAAATCAAAATTGTTGACATAGTGAACAAACAAAATGTGTGTTTTTGGATTGCGGCAGAGATACAGGTCGCTGTAATCATCTGAAACAATAAGTCGAACAAGATTAATAAACACGAATAGACTGGCTATCGTCCATCAAGGGGATTTTTTTTCTTGACAAAATGGCGGACTTTTTTGTTTTTTGCATTTTTTGCAATTTTTGATCATTTTTTCTCCGGAAATTATGAAAATAAATCCCCGTGATGGACGAGAGATAATCTATTTAAAAATACACTCAAAAAATTTGAACCGAATCGGATCAGTGGTTTTCGAGAAACCTCTGCGGCAGTGGCAAAAAACATGGTTTCGAGAAAAACACATTCAAAGTTTCGAGTACGAATTTCTGCCAGAGTTTTACAAATAAAAATTTACTATTCAAAATAATGTTCTAGTGGTATTGCTTTACGGATTCCGATATTTTTTGTTTAGAAATACTCAGCATTAAATATGTAAGAAAGTTATCAAATTCGATGTACGAATTTGTTGATGTCTGCAATTTTGCATAAACAAATTTAGTGTCAAAATCAGAAATTTCCACAATTTCATCATTTTCGTGAGATCCAGGTACATATTTCAAATCGCTAACGATCATAATCAATGAAGATGCTCTTGCAAAAGATAAATATATGATTGATAATAATAATTTATTGTTCATAACAAGTTTTAAATAAGAAATCTACCATCATTGTCATTTTTAGTGGAAACGTATAAAAAAATTTCATTTTCATGATTGATTTGTGGAGTGATGATGGATGATTAATTTTCATGAAATATAAGCAAACAATATTGTTCATAAGCAATTTTATAAACAAATACGAAAATTATTTATTTTTGTGTGATATAGGGACCTATTTGAAGAAGTCGTTATCGATCAGAATGAATGAAGATATTCTTGTAAAAGATAAAATCAATTAATTATTGTTAATAACAAGTTTTAAATAACAAATTCACCAGCACCGTGATTATCGGTGAAAACGTGAAATACATGGAATTTTCAGGATTCATCAGTGGAATGATGATGGATGATAAATTTTCATTAAATATAAACAAATAATATTGTTTATAAACAATTTTATAAACAAATACGAAATTTGTTTATTTTTCTGAATAGTAAATTCCTGATTTATTAGCATATAAATACATTTCTCACCAAACTTAATCGAAGCCATGGCCATAGTCTGCATCAGTTCCTGCTTAACCGGTTTCGGCAGGCGGAGCGCTCAGAGATTATCTTCCGTGACGGGGCCGTACAAACTCGTCTGTATCTTTGACAATTTTCGAGATATCACCACAAAAATTGTACAGTATATTTTTTAAACTACAAGGAGCACGAAAATGAAAAAAAAAGTTTGATAATTTCACAGTGGTGTAGTCCCTTAACAATTATAACTTGACATAAGGTGCATAAGCTAACATCCTGAAATTAAATTTAATCTCTCAATTTTCAATCGCTCCAAAACATTTTAATTAAAAAATATATCTTTTAATTGTTTTATTGTCTTAAATAAAATATCACATAACTTTAGAGAAACAAATAGATACCCAGAAAAGCAGATATACGGAAACTTTCTTTCGCAGCAGGAAAAACTCTCATAGAGTTAATTTCTTAAAACGAATCCAATGATTCTAAAAATATGAAGTGAACTTTTACAATATTCTTAAACTACAATCCAGTAGACAGAATTACAATAACACTGCACTGACGAAGGGTAATAAGTATCAAAGCCAATTTACTTTTATTACCATAAAATTATAACCAGTACAAATGTCATCACTCAATCTCAATGATTAAAAACATAGTAAAACAGAAACAATCACAAACGAGTGGAAACCAGCCCTATGCATCGCCAGTAATAGTTTCAGTTAGTTCGCACGGCTCTTTCGTGAAGCCTCGACTGTAGGTGGCGCTGGGTGTCATGTAAACCGGCTAATATACGTGATGATCTGGTAAAATTAACAAAAATACTGTTTATTTAAAAAAATTCAAGAAAAAAATAACTGTTGTAAGTTTAAAAAAGAAACTAAAATTAGTAAACATTATTTTAAAATTATTTTGAAGGTAAAAAAGCAATTTCGGAGATTTTAGAAGAAAAATAAGATAAAAGAATAAAATGCATAATTTTAAATTTTTAACTTTTTAAGTATATTCCATATTACGAACATAAATATGCATTTGTTCAATGAATTTTTTATGTATATTTTATTGTTTTTAAATTTATAAGATTCTTAAACATAAATTGACTATAATTTGAAATAGTAACAACAATAAAAAAATATAAAAATAAGCGTAATTACATACATTACACATGATAAGAGAATAAAGAGTTAATAAGAGAAGACAATAAACGAGAAACAAAATATATATATACGTTAAATATACTTTTTTATATTTATTTAAAAGAATAATAACGCTTTGTTACATTGTTCTTTACAGACTCGTCCCAATTTCTTCCGAATAATGTTTCTGTTTTTCGAGGAACTCTTTAAAAAGCTAGCATTCTATCTCATTCTGGTGGGCAGGTACATTTTTGTATTATAGGTCAAAACATCGGCGGAGTGTTTTGAGCACAGGTATTTGAACACATTATTTACAGAAACATGATTTAAAATCAATTCGTGGACATTGTTGCATTCTTTATATTTGCAGTACAAAGTTTCTAGAGTTTTAACAAATTGTGAAATTAAATAGTTTGGATGTATCAGACTAGAGTCACTACTGTTTTGATCATGAGTGAAAGAAAGAGTTTGGAATCAAAGTGTGCACTTTAAATAAGATTTTAGATCTTTACAAGTTCTTCCTGTAGCGAAAAATGCTACGCAATTTAATACAGAAGCAGAGGAGTAATCATTTTCATGAGCAGACGTAAAGCCACTAAAATCCTTTTCGTTGTTTTCAATTACAATATTTAATTTCTCTTTAAACTCTTTTATAATATTTCTATCATTTTTCTCATAGGAATAGATATCTTTAAGTTCGGAAATCGTGATTAACGGTTTAAGTGGTTTAGGATCAAAGGTAGAACAATTTTCTAGTTTTGGAGGCTTCAGTAAACTAAACATGCTAGAATCTTGTAGATTTGCAGAAACATTGGAGTCGCAAGATGGTCGTTGTTTCCACCTGCTAATCTCACCATCTCAAGAAATCTCTAAATAAAAATATAAAACATTCGGCGTCATAGAAGAATCTTCAAATTTTTATTCCGAATTGAAACATAAATCTATAAAGCTGTAAGCTACAGAGAACGGATTCAGCAGAGACCTAATTTACAAAACAAAAAGGTGTTTTTAAGTGAATTTTGATTCTACAATTTTTAAAGTTTGCAGGTCGTTAAGGCACAATACGCTCGACCTGTAAGATAAGCTAAACAAATTAAAAAAATAATTATTCTAGTTGACAGGTTCTCAAGGTACACACACTCAACTTGTCAACTGAGTTTTACAGTACTCAAATTTATTTGATTCGAGCCTGGAGCCTCTTATTTTTACTTTAATTTCTTGATTTTAGATGACATGTAACGCCAGTGAGAAAATACGGTCTTACAGTGCTCATACATTTTCACAATTTTAACTATTTCTTTGCCATAACGGAATTCTGGTTTCTTTTTGGCATAACCACCTTTTTGAAATATACCAATTTTTGTTTTGTTCTTGTTGATTTCACAGTATTCTTCTAGTATCTTTAATATTTTTTTCAGCTCAGTTTCTGAATATATTAGTATCACAATGTCGTCCGTATATGCAAGCAATAAGATATCTTTTAGACGATTGATGGGATTTCTTAAAAAGCTTTCTAAGTCGACAAGGATCAATGCAAAAAATAGTGGGCTAGTCACTTCGCCCTGCAGTACGCGTTGTGTGATGTCCACGGAAGTGGTGGCACTCAGTACCCATCCGAATCGCAATCTTGGCTTTTTCATATAAATTAAAAATTCTAATGAATTTGGCACTGTCACTAGTTGCCAAAAACTTTTTTCAAAGTACATTATACTTTACTGATGTAAAAGTATTTTTTAAATCTACAAAGAGGGCGAAAACTTTTGACTTAAAGCGCCTTAAACAAATGTGTATACTAGGGTGGGCTGAAAAAAAAATTTGTAGTTTTTCGATCAGGATAGGGAAAATTTTATTTTATATTTAAAAATAAATTTCTGTGGTTTTTTACAGATTTTTAAAACGATATCTTCCGTTAGCAGAAATGATTTGAAGTTTGAAAGTTCGAGAAAAGTGATTTTTTCGACATATTTCAATGCTGCCTTCACAGTTATCTTTGGTATCATTTACCGGGTACAAATTAGTTCATCGCAATATGCCATATCAGTTAAAAAAACATTTGTTGAAGAAAAAAAATTCTGGTGGTAAATACACTTACGTAAAGTGATTTTTTCGACATATTTCAATGCTGCTTTCACAGTTATCTTCGGTATCATTTACCGGGTACAAATTAGTTCATCGTAATAAGCTATATCAGTTAAAAAAACATTTTTTGAAGAAAAAAATTCTGCTGGTAAATACACTTACGTAAAGTCACAATTTGACCTAAAAACTAGTGTTTTAAAGTAAACCAAAGTGGTTAGAAGTCCTAAAAAAATTTTGTTTTATAAAATAAAGATTCTTTTATAACATAAAGACACATAAAAATCTAAGAGGATACATACAAATATTTAAGAATGTGACTTTGGTGCGTCAAAGAGTAAAGAAAAATATTTTTCGTGATTATCGAATTATTGTATTGTGACTGATTTCTCCATAGTTTCTTGTAAATCAAATTAGTATTTTCTCCAAATTTACAATAATATGAGACTACTAACCCCTTCACAGAAGTTCACACTCTTTTTCGTCGTGTGTACCATTTAGTTTAACCCTTCTGCTTGTATGGTTACGGCTGTGCATACTCGATAATATTTAAATATGACCACAAAATACATCCCTGAATTTTTGTGTACAGAAAATTGTTATACAACTTTCCCTTTATTTATGAATTATTATTTTCGTATGGAAATAGTTAAATGTAAAGTTGACGTTTTACAACTATAAATTACTTTTCTCAATTGGTCCCCCTACTTGGTTCTATTTTGTTATGGAAAAACAATTATTACTAATAATTTATAATTACTAATAAACGTTTTTAATATTGGATGCTAATTTTTGCTTTAGGGTCAGAATAAATAATTCAATTAATTTTTAATTGGACCAAACGTTTCGGCGCACAATGGTGGCCCTCATCAGTGGTTAATGTTTATTCTGAAAAAAACATTTACAAAAGATTTTTTTATTAGGAACGCAGTGTACGAAGCCAAAATAACATCCAATGTTATAAACTATTATTTTCATCGAGGGTCAGTATAATCCCCCACTGAGTATTACTAATAAGTTTTTTCAAATAGTCTACTCCTCACGCTTATTACTTCTTCAGATTTTTTTCTTGCATTTAATGTATAATGTGCGATAACGTAAAAACAGAGAGGTGCATTGATTTGTTTAGGAAGCCTGATGAGAAGGGTCATGTTGGTAAAGATCTCCGTAGGGTCTCAGTTGGCCTACTGAAGACATTTCCTTATTTAAATCCGGAATCTAGAATTTGCACTGCTTGTAGAAACATGGCTTCTAAATTGAATACAGCAAGTGTACAACCTTTAAATCCGGAATCTAGAATTTGCACTGCTTGTAGAAACATGGCTTCTAAATTGAATACAGAAAGTATACAACCTAATGTAAGTACTTTTGATGATTCGACCAATGACAGTACTCTCACGTCTGATGACGAAGCAAGCATAAACATTGAGTCTAGTGCTTTACCCGAAGTAAAAGATCGTTCTCAAAGAGAAATCGATTTAGAAGAAATGTTAGATGGGCTTAAAGCCAAATTTTCAAGTTTGAAAAATAATGACCCTTTGAAAGTTAAAATTCTTACTATAGCTCCGTCATCTTGGAGCACAAGAAATATAGCTAAAGAGTTCAACACGTCAAGGTATTTGGTTCAAAAATCTAAACAGTTGAAATCCATCAATGGAGTTTTAGGTGAAACTGTTGCAAAAACAGGTCATAGTTTGCCACAGGAAACTGTACAAAAAATTGAAGAGTTTTACAATGATAATATGAACATTCGAATGATGTCATCAGTGAAAGATGTCAATTTGGTAAAAAATGAAGATGACACAAGAGAAAAAAAAACATAGACGTCTATTATTATTGAATCTAAAAGAACTATATGCTTCTTTCAAAGAAACTTACCAAAAAATTAAAGTTTCTTTTAGCAAATTTGCGTGTTTAAGACCGAAATATTGTATTCTTCCTGGGGCATCTGGTACTCACTCTGTATGCGTCTGCACCATACATCAAAATGTAAAACTCATGTTAGATGCTATAAATATTAAACGGTTAACTGAAAATACAAACATTCCTCTATCGAACTATAAAGATTGTATTGCAAAAATGATTTGTCCTAAACTAACTTCTAATTGTTATAATGATAAATGTCCGGGAACTAAGGAAATTATACTCCTACTACGTAAGCAATTAGATGATTGCCATATTTCTCATGTAAAGTGCTCACTGTGGACCGCTACTGACAGAGCAACGCTAGTTACACAGTCCTTGAGTGTTGATGACTTCTTATCCGAATTAGATAGCAAATTAAAAATTCTAAAAATTCATTCATTTATTGCAAAACAGCAAACACAGTTTATCAAAGAAAAAAAAGAAAAGCTTGGGTCAGATGAAGCACTTGTAATGTTTGATTTATCAGAAAATTATGCTTACGTGTGCCAGGATGCTTCCCAGGCTTTCCATTTTAACAATGACCAATACACGGTGGTACCTATAATATTCTATTACAAAGAAAACAATGAGCTCAAGCATCAGAGTATGGTTTTTTTATCTGAAAGCCTGAAACATAACACAGCTGCTGTGTATACCATACAGACTCTATTGATTCCAGAAATTAAAAAGTTAAGAAATTAAAAAAAAGTTATTATGTTACTGATGTTGCTAAGCAACATTTTAAAAATACACTGAGAGCGCGGTTGAATATCGACCGGAATAAGCCTTCCAGGAAATAGTTTACACATGAGTGTGTGTTAGTTTGGCCTGAGTTTTTTGTGGGCGAGGAAGCGAGGGGACGAGGAAAGCTGAACTCGGAGCTCAGCGGTGACGCGCAAGCAGCGTAGCAACAAAGTGCGCTATAGTGACGCAGTAGTCTACGCGTTGCATTCCGTCGCTCATATCAGTTCGTTTTCAGTGTTTTGGTTATGCGTTATGTGTAATAATTCATAATATAACGTAAAGTTACAACGGGGCCCTTACTCCTTCCGGCACGAACCTAATTTGGAAGGGGTGAGGCCCGAAGTTTGGCGATCGGGGTCGACGAATCCCGAACTAGGTCAGCAGGTCGTCGACTGCCGATCGCCAGTCCTCAGTTCTTAGCCGGAGTGCGAACCCTCTACACTCGGAACCTCACCCGCTCCCGGAGATAAAATCCTCAAATGTGTGCCAGTGCCTTGTGTCCCACCAGATTCCTCCTCAACGTTACCTCCACGACGCCGACGTCCAAGCTGATCAGGATTTGCCTCCACGACGACGCCGACACCCCGTTTTCTTCAATCGAACCCTAGACTGGAGCTCACATCCATTGTAAGTGGTTTAATAATCCAAACGTTTATCTGAATTGACTTGTTCTTTGACTTCACCTTTCTCAGTATCCCGCTCCCAAAGCTTCCCCATAAATCGTAGCTAATTTCCGGGCGATTGGCCACAAATTGGCGCCCAACATTACCCACATTTCCCCAAATTTCAAATTTTTTCATGCTGAAAAAGGAATGGCGAAACAGTAGACAGAATTTATGTATTTATAGAGTGATGAATTGTTATATGGTATGATTGATAATAATGGGCATAGCAGGATAAGCATGTGTGTGCTGCCCTCGGCCCGATCAGGTCTATATTTTCATCATAAGATGGCATCAATTGGTAGTGAAATACTCTGGAGTATTATCTCCCAGAAATGATTTTTATGGG
>JBAGKK010306078.1:0-19965 GCA_037177015.1 Euceroptres primus
CTGGTTATGCGTTATGTGTAATAATTCATAAATAATAACTAAATCAAACTTAACAGTAAAGTAGACGTTAAATTAAAGTTTAAAAAATATTTGTCACTCGTGACAAAAATCAAACAGAAATAGTTCATACGACCGTAACTTGTTTACGTTTAGAGTCACTCGCTTTAGTGCTAAGGCTATTGAGGCAACCCTCGAAGCCGGCATTAAATCGGGCTTTCAGTGTATTTATAAAGTAGGGAAGAGACTGTATAGGAGGGTGAATAGATTTTAGATTGATCGGGGAGTCGTATGGTGGTTGTAGCCATCACGCTTGTTCCAAAACATCGCTCCGCCCTGGGTTGTTGATCAACCTTTCTATCAATCACGCCAGGTGAAAAGTCTCACAAAGTCTTCATGGATTACATTAACCACATTAAACAGAGGCACATAGTCTGCCTAATAAGACACTAGACAGTTCCTTACACAAATTAACTCCCCGCCTTAGTCACTAAGCAAGACCTCTACCTGGGCCCTTGAGTATCTAAAGAACTTTCGTTTCAGGCATCTATCACACCACTGCTAGTCTTTGCCACACACTTCCTGTAAATAGTTTTTCGCCAGACATCTCTAACCTAACATACATCTTTTGCTTCTTTTGGGTCCGTACACTTTTTCATACAAGCTCTTCTATTTCTTCGACTTCTTATATTCTTTCGTTTTAGAATCTTGCTCATACACTGAGACCATTCTTTCCTTGGCGTACCCCTGGGTACAAAATCATTTACCTTAGCTAAATATACTTGCTTTGCTGAACGTCTTTTATCCATTCTCTCGACATGACCAAACCATCTCATCAAATTTCTTTCACTCACAACCATCAGTGTTTCCTCTACATTCTTTAAGAACCCACTCATTACTAAATTTGTCCATTAACGTTTTACCGCATATGTTTCTTAGGAATTGCATACCGACCGCTTTCATCTTTCCCTTATCCTTTTCTTAACAAGTCCAGGTCTCATTTTCATACAATACAATAGGTGTAAACACAGAATTATATATTGCTGTTTTCGCTTTATTCGTGATATTCTTACTTCTATCAATGACTCTCACACTGCCTATAATCTTCCTACCCTCGCCTGTTTAACAGTCTTTGTAGGTCATCCTCTGATTCCGCCATGACAACCACATTATCCGCAAATGTCAGCCCCATGGACTTAAGAAATAAAGGGACGGAGCACAAAGCCACATCTTTGGCAAGGGTTCGTTCTAGTCGACCGGGTGGAAATAGGTAATCTCCTTTCCAGTGGTGGAGAAATCTGGTTCATTTAATTGGCGGAACATTTTGAAATTTAAAAGGTAGTGTACAATAGGATAATTGACCACTCGCCGATTCAGCACCACTTGAGAAGATACCGCATGCGCAGTATGTTATCGACCCCTTACCGACACGAGTACAGACCTGCAAGTTTGTGCTCCGTTCATTTATATCTTAAATTCATTGTCAGCCCATATACTTTAACCGTTCCGAGATCAATACCCTCTTCTAACGAGAATGCCGTTCTTAAACATTTGTCCATGAATATCATGAATAACCACGCAGGCATAACGCAACCTAACACCCTGATTAATATCAAACCAATCACTTAGCTGTCCATTTATAGATAAACTCGCTTTACAGTCTTTATATATCGCTTTTATCGCTTTTAAAAGCCATCCCTTGACTCCGTATTCGTTCAAAAACTCCCATAGTTTCACCCTATTCACCTTGTAGAAGGCTTTCTCAAGATCGACAAATGCACTGAAAACTTTCTTGCCTACTCTGAAGCTTTTCTCTACAATCTACCTCAAACTAAAAATCTTATCTGCACATTAGGGTGTCCTAAAAAAACTCAAAGTTTTTTTTTGATGACGCACCCCCCAAAACTTGTTCTATTTGGTGAAAAAATAAATGCATATTTTTCTTCTCTTTTTAGAATAATTTTAAACCGTCGTCCTGGGGCCTTAAACTGTCCCAAAAGGATGAAAATGATAAATTAATGTTAATTTTCGTAAATATAATAATTGTTTGCCAGGCCATATAACTGATGGTACCATACGTTTAGGAAAAAAAAGTGACCCAATTAGATCATAAATACTACTCCTGAGCGTCAAAATCTACGCTTTATAGAGGTTAAAATATTATATTTATTTTGCCAATATCATTTTTCTCCAATTAATAATAATACATAACCACGAACTTCGTAGTCATATATTATTCGTAATTGGAGAAAAATAATATTAATAAAATAAATATAATATTTTCACCTCTATAAATGGTAGTTTTTGACGCTTAGGGGTAGTATTGTTGGTCTAGTTGGGTCAAACTTTTTTTTCCTGAATATATGGTACCCTCAGTTGTATTCCATGTCAAATAATGTTACGTTCGTAATTAAAATCCTTCAAAATAAAATCATTTTTTTAACGGAATCTAAGGCAATGGGACAGTGAACTCTTGAAGCGATGATTCAAGATCGGTTATATAGCAAAATGCATTGATTATGCATCTGTTCATCGCGACTCTTCAGAGTCTCGTACTACTATTTAGAAGTACACACCGCACACATTAAACAATGTGTTACTTATTTCGAAACTGATGCACTTCAATATGCTTATATAAACAGAAGATAAAATTACCCACCTTTAACATCGAAGTACATTGCCGCTGACCAATTTTATAAAAACATAGTATAACCTACATATGACTCAGCCTAGGTCAGCTCCGGAAAAGAAACCTGGGGCTGTAAAAATAGATTCTCCGAGATCTTGCTATTGCATAACCAGTGTACAAAGAGGAAGTCAAAGTCCATATTCCACAAACATGAAACAAGCTACTTCCCCACCAATTTGCTCCCGAAAAGTCCCATCGGGCGCTGGTCTTCACTGGTTTCAGCTGGTAGTGACTCCTAGTAAAAATCGCTTCTCGTGTCTGTTTCACATTTAACGTCCCAAAAATTCGGAAGTCCGTTAATAACAAGAATTCTGTCACAGTCCGGTCGATCCGAATTAGAATTGCACTCACCCATGTAAAAATTATTTGTCAAAATTTGGTTAAAACACGAAAATACAACGATCTTAAAGAGATAACAGTAGGAGTGTTTTCCATAAACTGACTGAAAAGACAATAATTCTATTCAAGTGCGGTTTGTATATCACTAATTCGACGTTCTTAAAAAATAACTGAATTAAATGTACCCGTCAAGAAACAGAACGATTTCCTTTCAAAAAATAAAGTGTTAACCTTTAACCACGCAAGTATAATTTATATTACTTTTTGCTTACTTATAAAATAAATATTTTACTCCAAATATCCAGTGTACTTCTTGCTTCACTAATCCTTGGACAATCAAGAACCTTATCATAATAGATTCCATAGATCTAAAGAAACAAAAGTACCTAATAAATTATAATTAAAACGTAAGTCTTACCTACTTAGGTAAAAAGGCTGACTCTGAAGAGCAACACATACTCGTCCTCGTATCACGTTTGTAACCTTAAAGCGATAAGAGCTTGCAACGCGTGCCACTTCTAGTGAAATTCGTTTTACAAATCGTTTAACCCGGTACTTCAATAATTAATAATATCTGATATTTTAGTTACGAACGTGACAGTTAGCCTTCTTTGTGGCAGCAGTGGGATAGTTTTTGAATTTTGATATTGTTCTTAATTAAATTTCTTTCATGCTTTTAACTCTAACAAGACTAATCACAACATTTTTCTGATAATTCTATCTTGTATTTGAAATCGTACTTGGATTTATCGTGTAATTGTTCGAGAACTCTTACCCTGTTTATCGCCTGTTCAAAATTCACCACGTACTTTAGTACTTTACACTTCAAGTGAAATTTTTGAAAAGCCTTAACAAAATAAATTTTATTTATCGTATTCCTTCTATGGGTATTTGAAGACATACGTCCCGATAGTGCTCTAGGAAGTTTTAATCTAACAGCGGTGTGTATAAGTCACTTTATTTAAAAGCGGTGTGCTTAACGCGCTCTTGCCTAGTTCTTACAAATAAAGTGCTGCGCTCTAGAAAATAGACCGAATTTCCGGGGTGCCAACGAAAGTAGAAAAATTTTGCTTCCGAACAAGTTTATTGAAAACTTCATTCAGGACTAAATAGTCTAATCAATAATTTAACCTGTTTGGACATACATTTCGGGAATATGGTGGAGGTTCTGATTTAGAAGCGGTGTGTGTAAGTCACTTTATTTAGGCGGTGATTTATTCGGCTGCGCAATCATAAGGCAATCTCTGCATTTCTTGACAAATTTTCGGCTTCCCTGTCGATCAATGGCCACCATACCCTAGCTCTTAGTCTTCTTTTCATAACTGCTTCACCTGGGTGCCCTTCGTGAGCTAGTTCTAGAGTCTGGGAACAAAAATTTAGAGGAATCACTATTTTGTTGCCTCTTATTCCATTGATCCCAATTTTGAAAGCTCCAGGCGAAATAAATAATATACATTTTTTTCGGTTGCTTCCCAGGAGTTTTGATTAATTTTTTCGACGGCCTGTACTATCTCAGGATCTAACTTGATGGCGATTGCAATTTCAGAGATATTCATAGCCTTGGGCGCGCTTCTTTCAAGTACAGTACACTATTTCTAGACCAGATTGGTACACTATTTTAAACTTGAAAGATTAGCAACAAGCTTCGATTCGTATGGGTGGTTTAGAGGTGTGTTGAAAAAAGGTTTCGAGAGGCTTATGATCGGTTACAAATTTAAACTTTAACCCCGCCAGGTAAAAATAAAATCTTTCAACCCCCCATACGAGAGCCAAACTTCCCTTTTCGGTTTGTGAGTATCGCCGTTCGGTGTCCGATAGGCTCTTGCTGGCAAAGGAAATAATATAGGGATGTTGTCGATCATCAAACTGCAATAGAATAGCTCCTGGGGCTATTGAGCTTGCGTCCGCAACTAAACGTGTACGTCCTTGTAAGTAAAAATATTATAACGTTGGAAGTTTAGCCAGTGCAGATTTAAATTTATCAAAACTTTTCTGGTGAACTTCAGTCCACACGAATACAGTCTCATTTTTTGTCAAGTGTCATAGTGGCTCTGTTGTGCTGCCCAAGTCGAGGATAAATTTTCTTACGTAAGTAACACATCCCAGGAAACTTTAAACTTCCTCATTGGTATTTAGTGGTCTGAATTCCATAATTGTTTTTATTTTGCGCTGATCTGCATCAATACCATCAGGCGATAGCCGGTGCCCAAGGAAGTTGAGTTCTTTGTCTTTGCACTTTTTCTAAACATCTGCTATGCTCAACTTCTGTACTACCAAATAAAATAAAATTGCCTAATTAATTTAGGCAGTTTTCGCACGGGGATAAGATTTCTTCTAAAATCCTTTGGAATATTTCAGGAGCGTAATTAACGCCAAACATTAATTGTTTATATCGGAATAATCTCTTGTGCGTAATAAATGTAGTAATGGGACGATTTTTCTCATCCAATTCTAGCTGGTGATAAGCCGACTCTAAATTTAGCCCTGAAAAGTAATTCGCGTTCCTCAATTTAATCATAAGTGAATTAAAAGTAGGCAATGGGTAATTCTCTCTTAATATCTCCTGATTAGTCCTGCGCATGTCGACACAAATTCGAATTTTGTTTTCTGGTTTAAAAATAACAACTATAGGAAAAATCCAGTCGCTTGCTCCTTCCACCCTCTCGAATATGTCACTTTCCTAGGCTTCTTTTAATTTTTCTTCTACTTGGGATTCTACTGCTATGGGGATTCTTCTTACTGGTTGCTTGCCGGGATTGATGTTTTCGTTCATGGTGAATTTTATGGTGATATTTTTGACCTTTGGAAACAGAATTTTGTTTCCAATGTGATTAACATTTGCGTTGAGGCCAAGTTTCAAGACTCCTAACAGTAGCGCGGAATCTTTTCCCAGCAGAGAGATGTCCACGTCTTTTACTACATAAAAGTATGCTATTATTTCCCTTTTCCTAAAGATCCTTACTATGGTCTGAAATCGGTGAAGAATGTGTAGGGATCCGTAAGGACCGTAAGGTTTCAGATTAGCATGACTTTTAACATCCGTGTCTCACACTGCTGCTTTCCCGTTACATAATTTCTCTCAGTCTTGAGTGATTATGATATTGACCTTACATTCTGAGTCAATAAAAATAGTTATTGGTACTCCTCCTACTGTGCAGTCAATCAAATGGTCTCTATGTTGACGGATTTCATCGATTTTAAAACAATCAAAGTTTCTCATTTCGCCAGTCGGTTCCACTGATTCCAAAGCTTCTTCCATGTCTGTTTCGAGGAAATTTACCGATGAATTAAATTTTATTCGCTTTTAGGATCCGTTCATGGAATGATTAGGCTGCCTTTTGTCGACTCTAGATCTACAGCACGATGAGAAATGACCTTGAGATCCACATTGAAAGCATTTCGCGTTTTTAGCAAGATATTTCACTTCGTTAGCCGAATAACCCTGACGTCCGCATCTTGAGCACGAGTTTTGGACTTGCTTATTTGACTAAGAAATTCTGTTGACAGTTGGAACTGAAGTTCCCTAAACAGTTCTTGAATTCATGGCTTTTGATTGTTGTAATGTCTCTTCATGTATTCTGTATAGCTCAATTATTTCCTAAATAAAACGTTCTTTTTCCAACATTTTTTTCTCAAGTTCAATAGGGCCGCCCAGCAGTCAATCAATTTATCCTTTAAATTAATTTCTTTGGATTCTTGAGAAGTGGAACCAAACGCGACTTCCTGAAGTTGCGTACCTCCAATGTCTATTAATTTATTCCTTTTTTTAAGTGGATCTACAATTTCCTCTGATGCCAAATATCGACAGACCTACGCCACTTTCCTCATTCTCCACGAATTTCAGCCTTATCTAAGGTTTCACACAAGAAAGGATTTATACCTGAATCTCCCATGATGATAGTCGTCTTTTAATGAAGTTTCTGAAAATAGAATAAATAGAATACTTGGTATAATTTGGAATTGCTCTTTACAACCCGTGGTTGTCCAACACAAGATCAAACATTGCGGAGAATATACACTTTATGAGGGCAGGGTTTATGCTTGCGAGTAACTTTAGTGTTAAGAACTACAATGAAATGTTTAACCAACATGTGCATGAACAAAGAGAAATAAATAAATAAAATGAAAAGAAGGGCATCCAACGGTGCCCTTTTTATAGTCAGGTGGTGGAAGGGCGATCTACTTAGAACCTTACTAGATAATCTAGTGAGACCCAGATCAAAAAGAGCGTTACAAAACTAATGGGGCGCCTACTAATTTTTCACAGTAGAGCCTGATGGGAAATAGGGAAAGCTTGTCGGGGCCCCACTGGAACCCTTTTAAAATTTCTACACATGACAAACGTTCGGATATACAGTCATTAATAATATCAAAATGGAGTAAATTGATTAAAGGAGATCGATTTTTAACTTCAAACACTGGTTCGAGACTCAGAGCAGCTTTTTCATATGTGACCGTCTGCGAAGAAAGGGACCTAACGCTTGGGACCTAACGATTGGAGAGGCGGCAAATAAAAAACTTTTGATTGGTGTCAAAAACTAAAAATAAAACTAAATTTAACTAAAAATAGATGTTTTGGGCGCTAGGTCCCTTTCTTCGCGGACGGTCACATATGTTTTATGATATCTTGTTTATTTATTGCATTTAGAAGGGAATTTAATGTCGTGTATTTATTACACTCAGAGTGAGAACTGGCGGAATTGGCTTTGCTTGCAACCCAGTGGCCAGGATGAAGGCATAGGTTGCAACCATATTTACCATTAAATGGGGCGAAATCTTGCATAGCTGGTCGTGCTACAGAATCAACGCAGCAGACTAATATTTTAATGTTTTTTTCCATAGAGTTCATGGTGCATTGGACTCCTTTCATGGAAAGTCTGTTCATATTTTCAACAAAGGGTTGGAGAAAAATACGCATATCAGGTTTGTTTTTTCCGAACCAAAGACCAACTAATATTACTTCTTTAGATCTAACATGCATTGGTGATTCGTTCACCATCAAATAAATCGGTCATATCGATTAAGATGAGCAAGTGAACAAACCCAGTGAGCACATAAGTCCTAAGATCTTTTGATACAAGTTCTATAGACGTCTTTTGGCAGGCGTCTTGAGGACGTCCTGAGGACCTTTTAAAGACATGAAAAGATCTAAAGAGTGTCTTAAAGACTTTAGATCACAGGGCATAGAGGTACATCCTCCCACTAAGACGGTGCCCCGTCGGTATAAAAATCACAGTCACATGTCGATGCTTATCCTCCTGATTTAAAGGAGAAACAAATTTTCGATAACATTTTCCATTATATGTGACGTGGAACGAAGAAATCCACCGGATGACCGAAAATGAGTTTACGAGAAAAAGCGGATCAAAGTCAAAGGAAGTCGAAGAAAGACAAAGGGGCCCTTGTACAACTTTGAGCTCCAGGAAATTCAGTTTTGATAAAATTACCTACCAATCTTTTACTTGGAATAATTGGAGATGCAGAAATGCAATTACCCAGTCTTATTACTCCAGAACTAATAGACAAAATAACTTTCAATTTGAACGCCATCTGCAGAAACTAGTTCTGCATCGGATGAATCTCTGAAAGTTGTTTCAAAGAAATCATTAACAAAATTACGGCTGCAATAAACAAAAAACAACCTCGTTTTTTGGTGTTTTTGTTCATTAATTACCAGCCATTTTGTTACTTATTTTTTTAAACAATTTCCAGAGTTTCACCCAGTAACCAGAAAGGCGTAGATAATAAATTACCTAGAAAACCTTTATTCAAATCATTTCATTCAAGTTTTGAACTTTTTTTGTTTAAAAGTACTCGTTATAAGATTTGCAATTATGTCCAACTTTCATTTTCATCAAGCCAAAAAATATGCAAGATTTCAAGAAAAAAAAACGTATTCCGTATGATGGTGCGCAGACGATTGTGAATGCGATGAAGGAGATTATTATAAAGCAAATAAATTTTTTTTGGGAAGTAAGTATTATTCAATAGTATATTATGTAACTAGGGAAGAAAGGCGTTGATTTCAACGAGTGTGAGGTTAGCTATTTTAGATATCACACGAGTTTATATCGTTGCTTCTTCCCAAGTCACGTATACAATTTTTCATAATACCTAAATTGAAAATTCGAATCGATGCCTGTACAGCGAGGCGAAAGTAACAGTTTCAACTATAGGGTTAAAAGTAAAAAACAGCTGACAGAAACTGCTTAGCGACGGAGCCACATCACGAATTGCAGTTTCTGTCAGTTGTTTTTTACTTTTAACCCTACAGTTGAAACTGCTACTTTCGCCCCGCTGTACGGGCATCGAAAGTTGAATTTTCAATGTAGGTGTGATGAAAAATATTTATATCATTATGAATTAAATATTTTTTTAAGTATATTTTTTAAGTCTAAATAAAAAACTTGTATCTATGGGAAATGAATAATTGCAGCAAGCGCTTCTAACGTAGAAAATCAATCAATAAATCGTTGTTTGAAATTACCATATAGAAGGAACATCAGTTTTACTTCTGGTGACAGAAAATTGAAAGAAAATAAAGAAAAACAGAAGGTAATTACAAAAAAAGTTATATAATTTTATTTGAAAGGTACACTGGTTATTTTGCAATTTATTTATTTAAATATATAGCAATTTTTTTAATCACTGGTCTGTGATTTTACATTATTCTTAATATAAGGACTATGCAATAAGCTGGGCCGAAAATCAGAAACGACAGGAGCTCAAATGTTGCTACGGGTTATGACTAATAAAAATCCTAATGACTTTTTGAAATCAGAAACAGTCCTAGGTTTTGAAATGAGGTCAAACATTTTTAATTTTGGTAAATTACAAATTTTTTCCTGTGTGTTCGAAAAATATGGTAATTTTTTTCTAGTTCTTAAAATTAAATATCAATAAAAAATTAAAATGTAAGAAATACAATTTTAGTTTGCATTGGGTTTTTTTAAAATGAGCAAAAATGGTATTTTCTTACCAATCAAATAATTTTCATTGAAATTAAATTTGTAAAAAATATTATTCATGACATATCTTCAGTTTTTACTGGAAAAACAAAATTCATAATTTCTTAAGCGCTCAAAAAATTTCTTCTTATACTTTGCAGTTGTTAAAAATTGTTAAATTTAGAGACTTTTATGACTCTATTTAACAACTATAAAATCTAAGAAGAAAATTTTTTGTAGTCTAAGGAAATTATGAGCTGCTCTTTTTGTGACAACTGAAGATTTGTCTTACGTACAAGACAAATTGAAACAAAATTTAATTTTATTAAATATAAATCTTAAAATAATGTCATATTTCCTCATTTAAAAAAAATCAAATTCAGACAAAAATGGTATTTTTCTTCTTTTAATTTTTGATTAGTATTTAGTACCAAAAACTGTACATACAAAATATAATTCTACATAAGAACAAAATTTTAAATTGCTAAAATCCCAAAGGTTTGACCTAATTTCGAAACCCTAGGAACGTTTTTAATTTCAAAAAATCATAACGGTTTTTTATTAGACATAACTCGTAGCAACTTTTGAGCCCCCGCCGTTTTTGATTTTCGAGAATGTTTGATTGTCGGCTCACCCTACTATGCAGCCGGTGAAGAATAATTATTATAGAAAATAATACTGATAATTTACTGTGATTTTCAGAGTGGTACAGTACCGGTGATAATTATGAGACCACCTGTTTTTTGTTAGTTGCATAAAATCAGCTTGAGACGGTCCAAATGACCCTGAATAATTAAATATCAATTATTATAAAAATTAAAGAAAAAGCAATTGGAAAAATAGGTTAAACAAATTAAATATAAAGGCACAAAAAATGATTGATACGATACTGAGAATCGAGAGGGTTCTAGAACATTCCAGCCGGAAACAATATCTAAAAATGCGGGAAAATATACATTCGGCGGAAGAAAATAGCGCCAAAACAACCGAGGAGACAAATCAATAGGATAAGGGGAGCGAGAAAAGGCCCTAATGATTCACAGGCGAAAGAAAAAAAGCACGCGCAAAATCGATCAAAGGGTAGGAGAGAAATCCACCCGATGGGAACAGCAAATCGAGGTCCGTGCGAATCAGGAAGTGCCACGCGCCGAAAGTATCGGGGACCGATAGTAGGGAGGCCCGAGGTACAAACTATAAAAGCAATCGGCTACCTGGTCTCGCTCTCTTACGTTTTGATCCTCTCTGCGAAGCGAGAGGCGTATATTTTGTAAAGAGAAGCGATCCATAAGCTCATGGAATTGGGCCCGAGAAGAGGCACCTAACTCCCGCTGCTCTCCATTCTGAGAATTTTGGAAAGCTTACGTTTCCCAGTCCTCCCTATAGGCAAGCTTAGGTAATCAGAAGTTGCCAAATAACAAAAGGTTTAATATCTTGCTTTTTATTTGAAAATTGCAAACCACGATTTTCAACCCAAATTATACTTTGTAAAACCAATACGCTGTGTGACACTTCCTAATAGCAGCCAGAATAATTTGGGAGCTCATTTGAACGAACAATACTGAGAACCGATCTGAAAGAAATAATTCTGGATGCGTAAAATAAGCCGGTGTGGTAGAAACTAATTCTTGAGTCTACTCAGAATCTTCAACCAACTCCTTGGGAGCTCATTTGGACGGAATATCAGGAATTGATTTCTAATTAACAAAGGGCATTTAATTCCAAATTGCCTGAATTGCGCAAACGAATTTTGAGTCCACTCCAAATTTTCAGCCCACTTCTTGAGAGCTCATTTGGGTGGAAGATCAGAAGTCGGTTTGCAAATAATTCAGGAGGTTTAATTCCACAAACATACGAGCCAAATGGGGCTGAAGTAACCAGCGATTATCACGACGTTCACGTTCACGTATGTGAGAGTCTTGATAATTGGTTGCGAGGTCGCAACTAACCTTGAGTATTGGTTGTTTTTGAGGATTAAGAGTGGCACACATCTGAGCTAAAATTAAATAAATCAATCAATTGCAAGAATAAAAAGGTTCTAAAGACTTGTGGATTTTGGTTGATGGTTAGGATAGGAATTCTATAGGAGTTGAGGAATTAAGTGGAGTCCAGACACAGCACTTCGTCTGCCAATATTTTCTCAATCCATAGTATTCAGTTAGAAAATATTTGGCAACTGATGCCTGGCTGTGTTGATCACGTCAGGGAGCAAGCGAAGGGCACATAAAACCCGTTTAAACCGTGATTTTAATGTTGAATTCTTTATTGATATTCCCAGACTTTCAACCTCATAAGGTACTCGTCTGTAAGTCATCGAATCAATAGAGTTACTTGAAACGTTCAGAGAACTAAGTTGAAATTAAAAATAACAAAGTTTAAAATTGCAATTATTCTCGCCTCAGTGTTGCCCACAATCTTATATAAATCCGAAAGATTTACGGAAGCTAGCAAAGTCAATATTTGTAAAAGTAAATTTAAATATTAATTCTTTTATTATTGCTAATTTCAACAATTCGCACTCGAAGCTACACCTTTTAAGTTTAAAAATAAAAATATTATCAAAATAAATTGAAATCTCAGAAAGCCTGAATTAAAATAACTTTGATTATGGATTTGAGAAAGTTGGTTTTGAAATCGGGAATTTAACCCTCCTAGTACCAGCTGGGGTCGGATCCGACCGATGTGCACAGGAACCAACCCCACCTGGTACTAGGAGGGTTAATAATTCTTAATTTACCCTGGTAATAAGCAAACCGTTACAACTGGTAACCCTGGTGGGAACCTGAGATTTAAGAAAAGTAGAGTGATTGGGTAATGTGCATTGTCCGTTCGTTCATCGTAGAGGTGAAGGCCGCACGAATCTAGAAATTGGGGAAACGCACGTGCTCCGAACTGTAGTCGTTGAGTTTATCCTGCTGTGAACGTTTACGAGTCGCGATGAGGATGACAACAGAAAGTCCCAAGGTCATCATCGAATATTATCGTTGAGCTCGGAATTTCTAAAATTAGAACGAGATAAATTTAAAAGGAAAACCGTTTATTTCTCGAATGATAATAAGAGACCGGAATTAAAATAATTGCGGAAGTTAAAATCTGTATATATAAACTCGATAAATAGAAAATAAATCGAATCGATTATCGTTGTCGCACTAAATACATAAGTAAATTAAAATGGCGGATAATAACGACATACCTGAAACGAATAAAACGAAAAGCAAGGAGATTAAACAATCTCAATCAATGGTGGAAAGTTTAGAAGATACTTCCCAACTGGTTGGTGATAGATTAGAAAATGCTTCCGGTGGTTTACAACAAATTTCGGCAAACGATTTGCTCGTGAATCCGTTTGAAAGTAATGAGCAAAACACTACCTTTTCCGAGGGCGCGGAAGATGCTCTCTTAGGCCTAGCAGAAACACACATTGATAATCGGGACGATGGCGAATCCGAAGTAGGAGACAAAGAAAGTAGGGAAATAATTAGGACTCTCGATCAAGTAATCGCGGAATTAGAGTCAGAAGTTAAAGTAGTGAAAAGGAATGTCGCGATTGTTGCCAACCACAAAAAGCGGCGGCAATTTATCTAACGAAATTGCGATAACCAGTCAAAAAGTAGACCTTAGTGTAAAGAAAATGGTGTAAAGAATTGACCAAAGCATATCGAATAGAAAAGAAAATTGCGAAGCAAGGAGTTCCTACTTAGAAGGTCACATCGTAGATGTCGAAGCGAAGGTTGACTTTCTTAAATCGATAATGGAAGAGGTACAACTAGATCATGGCAATTTTCTGGCGAAGAATCTGCGTACCGAAAGCGTATAAAAAATTTAGAAAATGATCATGAAGCGTTTGAGAAGCGATTAGACTGGGTAAGATAAACTGGCGATCAAGCAAAAATGCCCTGGATAAAGAATTATCAAGTACCAAAATTCTCAGGTTCAGGTCGCGAAAGACCAATAATGTTTTTGCTCGATTTTGAGCGTTACATAGAAGCAATAGAAATTATTAATTACGAATTTAAATACGTAGTACAGGCATGTCTAGAGAGAATCGCTCGAGAATGGTGGAATTTTATGGCACAAGACTCGGCCCTCCAATTTAACAAATACAATTCAAGGGGAAAATTATCATGTACAGCGTACGCGATAAGGATGATTAATAATGCTAAAGATCTAATTCCACCTCTGTCCGAAAAGAAAATTGTTTCGAAAATTTCCCAACATTCCGAAAATGACATAACTACCGGATTTATAGTCCGAGGAGTACAAACGGTTGAGGAATTTATCGATTTATTGGAAGCTTTTGATGAATATGGGTTTAACAATCGCGAAGATTAGTATGAAGTTCAAAGAAATTCGGTTTACGATAAAAATAGTTATGATCGAAACTATGGAAACACTCGAAGCAATTTTAGAGGTCACAACCGGTTTGACGATCGTCAAAACAATTACAATAGAAACTCGCAGAATAGTGAAAATGGTCATTTTATTAACCAAAATTTTTGCGATAATCAGTACGGAAACGGTTACCAAACAGATCAACAAAACCGTGGAAATCAACAATTCAATGGGAATCAAGCATTCCAAAATAGACAAAATAACGGTCATTCCAATGGCAACTTTCAAAACGCGTACCAAAGAAATAATAATCAGAGTAATTGTAATAACAATAACGATTATGAGGGTCAGCCAAATCAAGGTAATAAAAATCCGAATTTCAAAAATGATCATTTTGATAACCGGCCTCAGTACCAAAATAATGGACAAAGCAATTTTAAATCAGGAAATAACGTTTACCAAAACAATTATAATCCTGAGCGATATAATAACAGATATGTTCAATGGGTTTTGACAAACACGAATACAACGGATAAAATAATGTAAATCCTAATGTAACGGATAACAGTCGCCAATCAATGGGAAATGTAGTTTCCCATTCACTACCCAACCGTAGTTTTAATAAAAGGGAGACTAATAATAGGGCACTTGTAAGTCGAAACGATACGAAGCAAGCAAGAATTTTATCGCAAGAGGAAGCTTCATACGACGTATTTGATTGTGTAGGAATATAAGAACAGGGAAACGAGGAAACCTCGGGTTGGTAGATGTAAACACGATCGAGACGAACCCGGAGCCCAACAAATTAAAAAAACCTCTACCTTTAGACATGCGCAGCGAATTATTAGAGAATGAGGACAAAAATGTAAATAATGAATTAGATAAATGTCCCATTATGATTTCTGAATTTCAAGATTATGAAACTAAAGCGTCAATTAATACCTGAAGGGAAGTAACGTGCATTTCGGAGATTTCTTTGAAAGTAAAAGAATTATATTTCAAGATTGTGAATTGTTACTGATTGTGGGAACAAATATAGTCGGAGCGACAGGAGAAAAACCTGTAAACTTGAAGCATCAATTTTATGCGAAATTCAAACTTGGTAATTGGATAGGATTTTACGTATTTTTGATCGTTTCTAAATTAAATAAAGATTGCATTATTCGGGTTGATTTATTAAAGAGATCACGAAAAAAAAATAGACTTCGATGACAATACGATTGAATTATGCAATAGAAATTAAGCGATAAAAATAAAATTACTGGACGAGGATCCAAAAAGAATAAGAATCTATGTATATGAACACGAATTAAAGATTAAAGATAATAGACCATTTTTTACCCGTACTTATCCAGTCCCAATGCATTTAAGGGAGAATATGAGTCGCGAAATAAAAACGCTAATTGACCTCGGTATTATTAAAAGGGCAAACACACCGTACGTGAGTCCCTTAGTAATCATACAGAAGAAAGAATCTGTTTTGATGCGCATAAATTAAAGGACATACTTATCAGCGATTACGAGCGTGCGAAACGACAGAAATATTACCTAAGAGATGCTCGGGCGTCAAGGTTATGTCGTCGCTAGATTTAGTAAGCAGCTTTTGGGAGGTGCTCTTACACCCGAATTCCATGCACTATACCGGTTTCTTTATCAAAGGAAAATCTTACGTATTTTGCGTGACACTGTTTGGATTGAAAACAAACACGGGCGCACTCGTTAGAGCTTTAGATTTAGTTCTTCGTGGCTTAGACGATTTTGTAACCACGTTCATCGACGATATGTTATGCACTTCACAGAGCATCCGACAACATCTGGACCACCTTGAACAGCTTTTCCAACGACTGACTGGAGGAACACAGCATGATGATTAATTTTGAAAAATCGCATTTTTTCGTCCGGAAATAAATTTTTGAGGTCACGTATTGACACCTGAAGGAATTAAACCGGTTCCAGAGAAAATAATAGCTATAAAAAACTATCACATTCCGCGAAATTTAAAAGGATTAAAAGGATTTTTAGGAGTGATCAATTTTCATACAAAATTTACACACGAACATGCTCAAGAAGTCGTGCCTCTCTTGGAATTGTTGAAAACAGGAACCAAGTGGATATAGGTCCCTGAAAAAGAAGTAGCTTTCGGTAAAGTAAAGAATTTTTTTGCGAATTCGTCACTCTAAGTTATCCTGATTTATCCAAGCCATTTTATCTCCAAACTGACACCAGTGATGTAGCACTAGAAGCAGTTCTTTTTCAATTAGATGAAAATGGTGAGCATATGCCCATTTCATTCGCCAGTAGAACGTTCAAAGTTTCAGAATTAACGTTTTACACCATCGAAAAAGAATTGTTGGCGATAGTCTGAAGTTTGATGAAGTTTAGGTCGTATGTTTTCGGCTCAAAATTAGCCATTCGAAGTGACCATAAAGCGTTAACTTTTTTGACAACGTGCAAGTTGATTAGCGGTAGGCTTACGAGATGGGTAACGGTCATACAAGATTATGACTTTACTATAGAATATTGTGAAGGATTTCGTACATTTAGTAAATTCGTGCGTCTATATCCCATTCCAAGGTTGACGACGAAAGCATCAATAAATAAAATATTCAAGGATCATATCCCAGTATATGACAAGCCTGAAAAAATAGTCACAGACCATGGAACCCAATTTACCTCGGGGCGATGGACTAAAAAGCTGGAAGAAGAAGGAATTCCGCCCCTATTCTCAGCTATCCGACATCCACAAAGCAATATCGTGGAAAGGATACATCGAGAGCTTTCCAGATTTTTCAGGACACTTATCGGGAACAAACATAACTCTTGGTGAAGTTGGGTGAGGATCATTGAAAACTGCATGAACGAAACTTACCACGACACAACCGAATTCACCCCTATCGAATTACATTTGGATAAAAAGCCAAAACGAGCCTGGGAGATTGGGTTGACATTACCGCCGATTGTTTCTAGAGCAACTTACGCAAGGAAAATAGAAATGGCCTATGACAACATCGTCAAAAAGGGACAAAAAAAGTTGAAAAATTTTCTCTAATACTGATGTAAATATAATTTACATTGCATAATTCAGTTCTCGGCGTTGCCACATTGTGCATTTCTTTTGACATGACCCTTGTAATTGTAATACAATACAGGATTTTACTGTTAATAATATTTTAATTTAATCAATAATAAAAAACATGCCGTCAAATGAGGCACATGAATTTTTATCCTGAAAAACTATTAGTAATATTTAGTTTTGATAATCACAAAAAATTATTGAAATTTTATTTTTAATTTTAATTCTAACTAAATTTTAATTTTGCCTAATTCAATCAATAATAAAAAGCATGCCGTCGAATAAAGCACATGGATTCTTATCCCAGAAAACTGTAAAACAATAAAAAGAATGCCCTCAAATAAATTGCAATATTTTTATCCCAAAAAACTATTAAGGTAAATGACCCAGTAATCGTGGTCTTAGTCCCAGTAATCGTTTTGCCGTCAATCTTATTTTTTAAGCATTTATACTTGATTGTTATTGATTTTGATAACAAATAATGCTAAAGCTCGTTATTTTTTGTTACTAAATACTTTTTTGAATATCTTTTAGAATTATTTCTTTAGGTTATGTGCCAATTGCACGATTACTGGGACCGGTACGATTACTGGGACATCTACCTTAATAACATTTAGTTCTTATAATCGAAAAAAATTATTGAAATATTTGCATTCCAAAAAAATTTATTCTAAATAATTTAAAGGAAGCATAAGAAAACTAAAATTTTCATTTTTCAGTTGCAATTTTCATTTTAATTTGTTGATTGCAAAATTTAAATTTAAAAGAAGAAACATAATATCATGAATGAAGTCTTTGCCGCCAAATAAAAAAGGCGAGCGAAATAGAATTAATTTCAAGGATTGCTGGATTGCGGCGAAATCATTGTGCATGAAATTTATAGTAAGTTTGTACGTTACTATAACATAAATAAAATTAACAAATAAATTGCAGTGACTTTCTTATATTAAAAAAAATTAATGAAGTCTCACAAAAATATACTCCTGACGTGCCGTCAAATAAAGAACAATCTTTGAAAAACACTCCTTACAAAATTAAAATTTTAAAGAGAAAGTATAAAAATATCTCAAATAAAAGTCATGAAATCAAAGACATTTGCCTAATAAAATAAAATCAATTTTTATCGTAAATAAAAGTAATAAAATCACTGAAATTTACCAAATTAAATAAAAATTGTTTGTGCAAGAAAGTAAAAATTTAAGCATAAAAAAATCCAGTAAAAACATGCATAAAGAAAATGTTGGCGGGACTGATTTAAAAATGTAATTTTATTGAGGAAATGTATATTTTTATGCCGATCTTCGGAAATTAATCTTTAAATTTTAAAGAAATTCCTAAAAATTTAAGACATTTAAATTAAATTTTAATTTAAAAGTCTTTACATTTTAAAGAATTTATTTAAAATTTAAAAGATAAATTTCAGAATAAATATAAAATAGACGAAGCAGCTAGCACAAAGCATTCAGCCTTTATAGGACTAGATCTCAGGACATTTTTAGAAAATAATATATTTAGTTACTATACCTGTACAAGAAAAAGTCAAATGAAAATTATTAATAGTCCCTCCTCGTGTGAGATAAAAAGAGCTGCAGAAAGCATTGTTGCAAAAAATTTGGTGAGGGTTTATGACTGATACTGTTGAAATGTGCACATCATACGAAAACAACAAAATTCAGCTGTATTTGACATGTAATATTACTTCATTCAGTTAAATTTATTTTCGAATACTTCATTTTAAGTAATATAAATGTACTTGTATTTTTTTAATCAAATAAAAATCACGTAAAGAGAAATTGGTTTTCTCTTTATTTTCACAACGCGCAATATCCTCTTTGTTACTTAGAAGAAAGGTAGAGAGTAGGATAAAGAGAGAAAGTAAATGAGTGAAAGAGAGTATAAAGATATCAACGAAAGAATGAGTGAACCGACCTTGAACCTTAAAGGAGCGAGTATTAATAATGAAGATAAATAAAACGTTGAAAATCCAGAAATTGCTTTTATGGCAAAACTGTTTCATGGGAACAAATTTTTAAGTCAAACTGTGCACAAGAAAATATATATACATATTGTAATACGTAAAGCTATAACTTAACTTGCTTACTTTTTCAGCTTTGTGCATTAGACGGATACTTGATGACTACTGAAAAAATTATTGCAAAGCGCGCCTTTTATAGTCGCGACTCATTTATTGTCTTTGTCTATCAATAATATATTACCCTCTTTGTATTAGAGTTCTAGGAGGTTCCAGATATAGTAAAATTTCATGACCTGTGTATAGATATTTTAACTGACAATGAAATGTTTACCCATCTCAAATGACAATTGAACACCTGTGTATTTATCACTGTTATTATTGTTATTTAAAGGAAGTAATAAATCATCCTTGTTTTTCCATAAAATATAATACGCAGTAGCTTTCGAGTGTGAGCATTATTTATTATGAATATATATATGGCTGATTCCACGTGAGATTTTAATCCAAATTTTTGACTGTCCTGAAATTTTTTTCTCTTATTCTAGAGCGAAAAAGAATCGACACGTATTTTTTCTTTTTAATATGATATGGATATTTTACGAGATATCGATTTTTT
>JBAGKK010306183.1:0-27083 GCA_037177015.1 Euceroptres primus
AAAACTATCGAAAGGTGTAAAAACCTCGATTTCGATTTTTTTAGAGTAAGCCCCCTTTCTTCGGCGCACGTCACATACACTGGAATCTGATGACTAGAGGAGACTTTTTTTACCTGAATAAGGAAGTACCCAGTGTGTCTTTGAAGATTGAAGGAGACTTGAAGGACCGAAAACTCTCCCTCTCGACGCACGAAGGTGAGGTTTCGATAGGGTGAACCCATTAAGTCAAATTGAGACAATGCCATGCCAGGGAGAAAGTTGACCGATGAGCCTCCTTGCCACTCGTAAACCAACTGCCCAGATGTATAAGCGTCTAAAATACCAAATCTTTTGTATTTTTTTATGCTGCATTGGAGACGTAAAAAATTTCAAATTGCTGGATTGTAAACCAAGCTATTCATATGTTATGTGACCCGCATCAAGATACAAGAATGGACGCCAGCTGCTGCGCAAAATGTATACAGAAAGAAATCCAATTCAATGTTTGAAGTATTCATAAGAGTTCCTCTAGAGAAAGAAACCTTGTTGGAAAGATGGATTATTAAATTTTAAATACAGAAAGCATATTTGAAAATCGAAACAATCTAAGGATATAAAACAAGATTAAATTCTCTGAGATCCTGGATGAAAATAGAGAAGGTAAAATGAAATGAAACATAAAGTTTGTTTATGCTGCATCATCTATGATCTATGCAGTGTACAGTTATGTGAAGAGCTGGAGGAATGTGGGTGTTTGCATACGTAACGAATCATCTGGAATGAGATGGAATGCGTTCAAGATCGGCATTCTGGAGGATGGGAAGGGACGATATGGAACTTCCTCGCTCAAGAAACTTTCTTACGCCTTCCGTAATATGACACAATTTCCGGAATCCTAATTGGCACTAAAACGTCGACGTAACTAGGAAAATTGCCTTCATAAGATTAAGGACAGATGTTGATTTTGAAACTTTGTTGAATAATCTCCAGAGATCGAAGATTTAATCTTGAGTGAAAACAAAGAGGTAGTACAAAATAAATATTCTAACAATAGGAGAGGAACTGTTCTACTTTATAGTCGCTATTCAAACTCTAGTGTTAGTAAAAGAGAGTGCAATTGAAGGGAGTACGTACAGCTTCCTAAGATCAATGGGCAGGACTGTCGATCCATTGGGAAGTTTCTTAACTCCATCGGACACTTGGCCTTTATTGTCAGTCTGCATTGCGAGACGTTCCTCTTGAAAAGTGGATTACAGATTGCCGGTACGACGGAACACAAAACAGGCGAGATATATAGATATATCTTTTCATTACTTTAATTTTGACTGAGATTACGAAAGTGGAAAAAAAAAATTGCCATCCAAAATAATAGAAAAGTTATTAATATCAGATTTGATTAAAAATTTACTAAACTTATAACTTTACTAAAGCCTAAGAACGAACCTCATAGAATACAGGATGTCACCATCCTGAGAAATTCTTAGCAGCTTATTCGGCACTGTGATGGTGTGAACGTAACTGTGCTTTCCATTGTAAAAGTACGTGTCTGGTCGCCAAATCCTTTCAAGCATCTTGATGCTAAGACTTAAAGATTTAATCGGTCCAAGGAAGCTGAGGCGAGAGTCTCGCCAATATTGGCGAAAGTAGCAGTCCATGGAATAATCCTTCACACAAAAAAGATTATTGAAAAAAATGACTAAAGAATTGTAGGAACTTAGGTATTAAAATTAGGATCTAACCATGTCGAGTTCTGATATTGGACCCATGCTTCGAATGAGAATATTTGTTCTCACGACTGTTGGGACTCCTGGAAAAAGGAAAAGGTTCTTAAAAATAACGACAAAAGCAATAATACTCTGGTTGGTTATGATGCTATATATTTCACCGCGAAACCCAGCCACTGACTTACTTTCAAGTGCCTTTGAAAGCTTGTAAAATGCTCGTAATAAAAAAAAAGCTTCGAGCTAATTGGCAACTTGAAAACACGTGGAAAACGTTTTGGAACTGTTTGTGCCATAAAACGTAACTCCGCAAATTTTAAAAAAAAAGGTACCAGTTTTTTTTGGTACTAAAGACAGTATTAATATAAAAAAACGGGGGGGGGGTCAAATTTTACACAAATCTAATACACTCTCATAGTGATGAGAATATAAAAAAATTACAAATTAAAAGTAAACCTGAGCCTGAAAAGTCTACCATCAAAAATGGTTTGAATAGTATTTGAAAACGAAACGAGATTCGATAGCAACCAATAGCTTTCTTCTTTTGGCAATCAGCCAACTTGGCTATGCTTGTAATATTCGTATTGAGCCATTCATTTTCTGTGTGGAAAAGCTGAAAAGGTTTCTCCCCAATAATAGCAAAAAAAGAAAGATATATACAGAAAAAAAACTGAGGAACAAAGGAAATGTATTTTTCATCGAAGGAGAAGTCATTTTTTAATCTGAATTATGCAATGAATAAATTTTTTTGGCATTAGCATGCAACTGCACGGAATCCATTAAGTGTTCGCATCTTTCGAGTTTCGAGCTTTTTATTTTTTCCCTTTAATCTAGAAGCCATTAGCGTGCACTGAAGCGGTGGAACGCGATCTTCATCAAACGCTGAACGCGCAAACAATTTCATCAAATAATTTGCCAGATGGATTAAGCCGATATAATAGATTAATAGGAGCTTATCTCTCTCGAGTATGTTGAAATATGATTCGAAATTAGCTATTCAATTGTAATTATGGATGGTTTACATATTCGCAAACAATCATAAATCAGATATTTATTTCTTCTGCTGAAGAAGACTTATTAGTTGTTTTTTTTGTGTTAGAAGACGATTCAGTTTTTTAGATTTTTGGAATTTAAAAAAATACAGGATATTTTTGTACCTTTTCCATGAGTTGGTAGTTGACTGTTTTCATAATTCATTAAAAGGTTTTCTAAAACCATGGTAATATTTCTGGAAACGATGTCGTTCACAATTCCTCTCGAAATCCTTGTCGACGTTGACATCCCCGTATTTGTCGTTTCGTTGAGAGCTGGATTTCGATTGCCGCAAATACATAATGGTAGTAGGACAGCAAACCTGTCAATAAAAATGTCACCACACTTCTTTTTCTAAAGCTGATAATATTGAAATGATGAAATTTGTTGAAAGCATTTGATAATTCTAATCCAAATTAAATTATTTTTTGCTCACCCCTTATCGCACCACAAATTTTTAAAATATGTTTTGAAAATCGAGAAAAATAACCATAATGTTAAATATAAAAAATTTTAAAAGAGAAATCAAAGAACAATATAGTCAAAAATAGTTGAATCTATAATTATTTATTTACTATGAGCTTTTTGAGATTTTCTTTCGCTTTAGAAAAAAATCGAATTCTAATTCAATCTTTAGCGTATTTTGTTCTTTAAATTCTATTTTGATGAATTTGAATAAAAATAAATTTCTTAAGTAGAAAGCTAGTTAGAAAAAATATTAGTTAATTGACAGTTTGTTTTATGAAAATTTAACTGTGTTTTAATAAGAATCAGCTAAATAAAATTATAGGTCATATTTTAAAGAACAAAATAAGACATCAGTAGAAGGTTTTAATATGTGTCGACCAGGGTAATATTTAAGATAAGTGTAGAAATTCTTTTTTCGACTACTGGTCAATTTTTACACTTATCTTAAAATAAGGTATCAATGATGAAGATTAAATCAAAATTACAATTTTTTTCTAAAGTGAAAATATATATAATCTCAAATAACTAAAGTTAAATAAACAAGTACAGATTCTACTATTCTTTTTCCAAATTCTAATTAGATTTCTCTTTTAAAATTTGTTATATTCAACAATTATTATTCATAATTATTATTGCTAATAATAATTAATTTATAATTATTATTACTAATAATAATTAATTAATAATTATTATTACTAATAATAATAATTTAATAATTATTATAACTAACAATAATTATTTAATAATAATTATTATTAATAATTATTTAATTATTATTACTAATAATTATTATTTAACAATCATTATTACTAATAATAATTAATTAATAATTATTAATAATAGTTATTTTCCTCAATTTTACAATCTATTTCAAAGATTATTCAAATCTGAAGTGCGATAATCAGAACAAATTTTCTAAAATTTTCTAGACTGATTCTAAATTTTTCGGTCTCTTTCAATGTCTTTCAAAATTTTTCATAATCAAATCTTCTAAACACTTCCATAACCGTCTAATATCTTTTCTGGTTTTTCTAAAATATTTTCTATTCTTTTTTTCTGGGTTCTTCTGTAATCTTATAAAATCTTAAAGAATCTCCCAAAATTCTTTAATATTTAAAAAAATATACAAGACTGTTCCAGAATCTTCTAGTATTCTCCAAAATATTCTGAACTCCAGAATTCTGTAGAATCTTGTAGAAACCCTCTAATATCTACAAAAGCCTTTGAAAATCTCCTAAAATTCTCCAGAATCTTTAAAATTTATCTGAAGTCGTTAAAAATTCTCCAGCAAATTCGAGACTGTTCTAGAATGTTCTAGATTCTACTGTAATAATATTAAAAAGTTTTAAATTATGTTCCAAAATTCATTAATATTTCACAAAACATTCAAGAATCCTCAAGTATATTCTGAACTTCAAAATTTACAAAATTCTGCAAAATCATTCAGAATCCTCTAAAATGTAAAATCTTTAACATTTATCTGAAATTCTTAAAAACTCCAGCATATTCGAGTTTATTCTGAAATCTTCTGGGTTCTCCTAAAGTAATTTTAAAAAATGTTAAAAAATATTCCAAAATTCTTTCATATTGTACAAAAAATTCTAGAACCCTCAAGAATATTCTGAACTCCAGAATTTCCAGAATTATTTGGAATCCTCTAAATATCTACAAAACTCCAAATTTGAATCTACAAAAGACTCCAATAATCTACAAGCCTCTCATCTAGGCTATTGTCAGAATCCTGCTAAAATTCTATAAACTTCCAAAATATTCTAGTCTTTTCCAGATTTTTTTTGGACGATGTTCAAAAAGTCTATAGAATTTTAGCAAGTTTCTGAAAATAGCTAAGATAAGAGTTTTCAAGATTATTGGAGTCTTTTGTAGATTTTAGAGAATTCGAAATGATTCTGCAGAATTCTCGAAATTCTGGAGTTCAGTATATTCTTAAGGATTCATTAATATTCTACAAAATATACCAGACTTCCGGAATATTCTAAAATCCGGAACAATATTTTGAACTCAAAGTCCAGAATTTTCAGAATTCTGCATAATCATTTAGAATCTTCTAAAATCCACAAAAGACTTCCGTAACCTTGAAGAATTTTATCTAAGCTGTTTTCAGAATCTTGTTACAATTCCGTTGACTTTTTGAAAATTGTTCAAAATCTTTCCAAAAAAATCTGTAAGATACTATAGCAAATTTTAGAAGTTTATAGCAGGATTCAAAAGATTTTTGAGGATTCTAAAAGATTTTGAAACAGTCTACAATATTTAAAAAAATCATTTAATAGGTTTTGGGATATTTTTGAAGATTTAAAAAGATTCTGAAAAAATCTGGATATTTCTGTAAGAGTTTAAATGATTTAAAAAATCATATAATAAGTTTTGGGAGGGTTTTTGTAGATTTTAGAAGATTTAAAAAAAGTTCTGAAAAAATCTGGATATCTCTGAAAGAGTTTAAAAGATCTTGGAAGATTTTAAAAGGGTCTAGAAAGTGAAAATAGAAAGTAGAAAATTTTAGAAAATTTTGAAGAAAGCAGGAATTCTTTGGAAGATTCTAAAACACTCTAAAAGATCTAGATTGCAAAGGATTTTGAGGGATTTCAGAAGATTTAAATTTTCCCCTTTTTCCGAAAAATAAATCCTCTACTTTCCCTAAAATTGAATTTCTGAACCGCTATGATCCCTGTTTTTTAAAACTGATTCAGGAATCTCTTCTACAAATTCCACATGAGAATTTACGCAGTTTCGCTTTATGATTTCTATGGTAAGAGTTAATTATGCCTCTTAATCCGAATTTCGCAGATTGCCTAACAGGGGGAGTATTTCGAAGTTATGTGAATTATGTACTCTGCCCTGGGGTACTTTACTGTTCGAAATACCTCATCATCGACAGTCCTAAACTTTCAAGTCTCTAAAGAATACAAGCATGCTTTGAATGTTCTGACTCCCAAAAAAATAGTTCGCCAAACCAGAACAAAAGTTCCTCATCCGCAAAATGGTGTGCTTTATTCTTATTTCGACAAGAAAACATCTCATAGAAATAAAGTTTTCGAAACATCTCATACAAATTCGAAATAAATACAATATGAAGTCATGCATAAACATGAGGCAAAGTAAATATAATATGTCTCGTACGAAGTTTATAATTTGGTGGAAAGCTGAAAGGCAAACTCTGAGCAAAAATAAAGGATGATGCTGAATGAAAATGAGGACTGTGATTCTCAATAAGAGGCGCTTGAAAAGGAAAAAGCTCGACTCCGGAAATACACTTGATAAAGTGTACACCTTGAAATGCAATATCTTGAAATGCAATGCTTAGGTTGAAGATAAAGATATTAATTTGAAATTCGTTTTTTATATAGAACATAGCCTCATGATAAGGCTAAAGAGGGTACAAGCTGAGCAAGAAAGAGAAAAGGAGATGGAGATTGCTCTTATCACATGCTGATGCAGCAAGCTTGCCTGCTTGCTCAAAGCGGCCCACGTCACAGCTTTCGAGTGAACATTGCGCCTCGTTATATCATATTTCCCGATTACATTATGCACCTATATACACATTTCCTCCTTACATTTTCTTCACTACTTCCCTTCTTTGTAGAACAAGGAAATTGTTCCCATCTACAAAATCGAAGTAACATTATCGATACATAGTCAAATTTTCCCTCTTATTTTCAGTTTCTTCTCTTTTGTTTCCTTCCTTCACTTCAGCTTCCCGAGGTTAAAAGCAATTTTCCCTCTATTTTACGATGTAAACTTTAGAAAATAGAGACACTCAGGGGGAATTTAATCCAGAAGAAGCAGGACAACATTGACATCACTATCGAGAGTTATTTGCTGGAAAACCATAGAAATGGGTGTTAATGGAAATAAAAGAGTCGAGGTGCGAACAAGGTTTCGTGCTTTCTATTCGCAGATCGTAAATACAAGTATATATACGAAGAACGTGTTCGCTGAAGACAATGCTTTCGCCTCGGGTCACTCGGGCCACAAAAAGCACGTGTAGGATCTGAATGTTTCCCAGCAAAGGAAAATTCAAACAATCTGGATCTGTTCTTTTTTTGTATATGTTTATAAAAGATGAATAGGTTCTTTCCTCATATACAGCAATTGTTTTTTATTGTTGATTTTTAGGGGGAATTTTTTTTTGTTGGTCGGACCGGAAGTTTGTCTTTTTGGGGAAGTGAAAAAAAGTTTAATTTAAATCGACTCGAATTCTCATTAGCTCCGTGGTTCAGTATGATTACAAGCATTCCAATACCATATTCTCCCTCTGCAATCAATTTTGAGTATCTATGCTTACATGGTACACAAGTAGGAATTTGTTTCGATTCGAAATAGACTCTCCAGAGTTGAAAAAAAAGCTGGTCTATCGGCCGACGTATCCACTTGTTTAATTGATTTTTTTTTTGTAAATAGGTTTATACTTCCTTTTTTTTTTGCTAATTGCCATGAAAATATACAATAATATAACTATCGTACAGTTAATTAACATCTGAGAGGGATTATGCTTTCGATTTTGTATTTTTATCCAAGCGGATGGAGATCTGATTTCCTTACAAAGAAGGATCGATTTGTATACAAATGTGATTTTTTTTTCTTGATGCAACAGAATTATTTGTAGTAATGACGCACTTTTACACGCGTGAAAAATGAGGTCACAAATACACTCTGAATGGTGTCGATACAGTTACTATATTTTTTCTCTTTTTCATTAGTTTTTCTTTCACGAGACACCCAAAACGAAACGAACATCGGAGTATTAATAAAAAAATAATAAATCTCTGATCCAAACAATTTTTTCAGACAATCTAAATTAAAAACTTAATTAAGATTCACAAAGTTAAATAGATTCCCATTTGATAAATTGCTTCCCATTTGAATTCAAACTCATATTCGTAGCGCATTTTTTCTTTATTTATTTCTTATTTATAGTTACTATGTTTTTTCTCTTTTTCATTAGTTTTCCTTTCACGAGGCATCCAAAACGAAACGAACATCGGAGTATTGATAAAAAAATAATAAATCTCTGATCCAAACAATTTTTTCAGACAATTTAAATTAAAAACTTAATGAAGATTCACAAAGGTAAAAAGATTCCCATTTGATCATTTGCTTCCTATTTGAATTCAAACTCATATTCGAAGCGCATTTTTTCTTTATTTCTTATTTATTTTTATTATTTCTTATTTATTTTTATTATTTCTTATTTCTTATTTATTTTTATTATTTCTTATTTCTTATTTATTTTTATTATTCCTTATTTCTTATTTATTTTATTTCTTATCTATTTTTCTTATTTATTCCTTCTTCAGTTCTTCGTTTATTTTAAAATGTGAACAATTTGAAATATTTTCCAATTAGTTTAATACTGTTTCTCTAAATTCTATCCTGGAGGATAAATATAAATTCCGCGAAGAACACAGAACATTTCTAGAAGATGGTGTGAGGTTTTTTTTTTTTAATAAATCTTTTAAAATCAAAGTTAATTTATCTTTCTTGTTTTCAAAGAATGAGTAGTACAATTTTTAGTGGGTAAAAACTTACATTGAGAGCTCGGCAACTTTCATTCTGTAAATTTGAATGAAATTTTCAAATATTTAACACACAGATGAATTTTTTGAAAAGAAAAAATCTGCGCGCGAAAGACGCGCCGGAAGTGGGTAAATCACGGTCCGAAAAATCGACGGAAGTTGGTTAACGTGCCACCTGACAGTTCGACGTTTGTCACGAGTCGTCGGGAACGGATCATTGCGAGAACCGCGTGTTTCACCCCCACTTCGATTCGTCTTTCGCGATTTTCCAACCCCCTGTGGTTAACACCACGCGCAAGCTCTGAAATTTCTATGAACCCCCCACACATCGTCATTCATTTTAATGAGCTGAAATTCACGAAAAATGCTTAGAATTCATCTATTTTATAAAATATAATAAAAATCGTGCTTTACACTCAGAAATAGATTTATTTGATTCAATAAACAATGGGTCAAAAAAAATCAGGGATCCGAACGAATCTTTCGTTCCATTTCGTTACTCCTAGTAAAGAATTATATTTTACTTAACTGCGGGTTACTTTTTCAAGATTTGGTCAAAATTAGGTGATAGCTTATGTTATATTAATGATTGAACCGAAATTATTTTGATTAACTGCCTATAACGAAATGGAACGAAAATTTCATCCGGATCCCTGACAAAAATTACTTGACTGAAACAAATTTTTATTTTAATTAAACAAATGTTGCTTTAATCGAACAAAATGTATTATATTTAAAACAAAAGTTTTTAAATCAATAGGTAAATTTTTTCAAATGATCAATCAATCCATAAAAAACAATCGACAAAAATTTTATATTAACAAACTTCACGTCTAGGTTTGGGCAAAAATTTAATTAAAAATTATAAAGCTTAAATTTTCCCAAATGTGGTGAAATTTGTTAATTAGGGTAAATCTTTTGTTTAAAATAAAAATAAACTATTTGTTGGATTCGACATACAATGGATTATATTTAAAAAATTACCTAACTTAAACAGATTTTTATTTTAATTAAACAAGTTTTGTTTGAATCAAACAAAATTTATTGAAATCATGTAAGTAAATCTTTTCAAATGATCAATTAATGCATGAAAATCAGTCGACCAAAAATTAACGTCCAATTTTATATTAACAAATTTCAAGACTAGATTTGGACAAAAAATTAATATTTATAAATATAATATATATTTTTTACCAATTTAATATGTAAATTTAATATTTATTAGTTTTTGAATAGTTAATTGAATAGTTACTGCAACTAATACATTTATACAATGATTATCAATTCAGTCGATTTTTGGATCCCAAGTAATAAAATAGCAATATCAACTAATAAAATAGCAGTACCTCCTAGAAACTAAATAGTTGGCCCAACTAATCAAAATGGTTAGAATTCATCTATTTTATACAATATATTAAAAATATATCGTTCATTATTGACACTCAGAAATAGATTTATTTGATTCAATAAACAATGGATCAAAAAAAATTACTTGACTGAAACAAATTTTTATTTTAATTAAACAAAAAATTACTTGACTGCAACAAATTTTTATTTTAATTAAACAAATGTTGCTTTAATCGAACAAAATGTATTAGAATTAAAACAAAATTATTTAAATCATTAAGTAGGTAAATTTTTTCAAATGATCAATCAATCCATAAAAAACAATCGACAACAATTTTATATTAACAAACTTCACATCTAGGTTTGGACAAAAATTTATTTAAAAATTATAAAACTTAAATTTTGCCAAATCTAGTCGTGAAATTTGTTAACTAAGGTAAATCTGTTGTTTAAAATTTTTAAAAAACTGTTTTATTTAATAAGCAATAGGTAAAATAAAAGAAATTTACTTTACTTAAATAGATTTTTATTTGAATTAAACAAGTTTTGTTTGAATCGAACAAAATTTATTTAAATCATATAAGTAAATTTTTTCAAATGATGAATCAATCCATGAAAGTCAATGGACCAAAATTTAACGTCAAAAATTTTATATTATGAAAAAAGACTAGATTTGGACAAAAATTTAATATATCATTATAACATTTTTATTTGTTTAATCTAGTCGTGAAATTTGTTAATTAAGGTAAATCTTTGTTTTAACATTTTTTTAAAACTATTTATTGGATTCAATAAACAGTAGGTCAAACAAAAAAAAATTTACTTGACTGAAATAAATTTCTTATTTGAATTAAACAAATGTTGTTTGTATGGATAAAAATTTATTTAAATCATAGGTATAAGTAAATATTTTTAAATAATGAATTAATTTATGAAACTCAATCGACCAAAATTCAACTTCTAAAATTTGATATTAACAAATTTTACGCACTTGGAAAGAAATGTTTTACATTCAAACCAATTTTTTTTAAATCAAAAATATAATCGCATTGCTATGGGGGAAAATCATTTTTTTATTCAAACAAGTATTATTTGAATTTAAAAAATTTTGTTTGTATCACTTTTTTTTATCAAGCAAATGTTTTTTTCATATAAACAAATTTTGATATTGAATCAAGAAAAAGAGGTTACAAACGATTTTTTAAACTTGAAAATAAGTTTTCTCTGAGTGTGACTAATTTTGGACAAAAATTTAATATAAAATTATAAAGTTTAAATTTGTCCAAATCTATTCGAGAAATTTGATAATATGGGTAAATCTTTTGTTTAAAATAAAAAAAACTATTTGTTTAAATGTGAAACAAAAATATATAAGTATTTGGTTTCAACAAAGGTTTTGTTTGATTTAAACAAATTTTTATTGATTCAAAAAAACTTTGCTAACTCTTAATTCTCTGAATCTAAATTAGTGAAAAGTGAGCCATTAACTTACTTTAGTGATTTCTACTAATTATTAGCTGTATTTTTCTATTTAATTTATTTATTTACTAAATATAAAATATATTATTTTATATATCTATCATTATTATTATCAATAATTTTATTTTTTACTACATAAAATTATTAACTCCATCAATATTATTTTTTAATATAAATTTATTTATTAAAAAGTATGTTTTTCAGCTGTTTGCAACTTTTCACCAAAGTAATTTGCAGTAAGAATCAAAGTAAATTCAGAGAAAGTTTAGTTTCAAATTTTAAAAAATCGTTTTTTCACTTTTTTCTTCGTTTTAATATGAAAATTTGTTTGTCTTAAAAATAAATAAAAAAACATTTTTTTGATCTGAAAAACCTTGATCGATTCAAACAATTTTTTCCTCCTTTGGAGTAAAATAATAATTATTAGACGTAGATTTTATTCTATTGTAGATTTGATACAAAAATTTGTTACCTCCTTAGAACGAGTAAAATAGTAAATAATCAATATTGTAAGAATTAAAGTTCGATACTTCATGAAAATTTTTCTTCCGTCGGTGTAAATCATCTTCAAAGTATTTTTGTTTTCATTCCAAATAAATTTATTCCTAATCAAAATGTCTTGGACTAAAATTTATTATATTATGTTTTTATTACTTGCTTTAATTTTTTTTTGTATTTTAGCTTTACTTGCTAAATTATGAATTTAATGATTGTTAGTTTTAATGACTGCATTAATGAAACGATTGATTTTTTGAGTAGAAATGAAATTATCAGTCCGGTTTTTATTTTACCTGAAAAGGTCTTTTTTTTTCTCGGTAAAATATATGCTAAGGATGAGCAAAGTGCTCCAAAAGGAAGAATGGCTTTGACGAGGCATAGACCGCGGTAGGAATAGTTAATCACGCAGACGATCCTCGTCGCTGATGTTTAAAAACAAGAGAAAGCAAATATCGCTGATAAAAGTTGCGGAAAAACTCGGTCGTAGAAAACTAGCAAATATTTAGAAAGGAAGACGACCGAGAATAATTCTCCTTTTTAAAATGAACAGTTTTTTTCATTCGTACAGAATATTAAAAAAAAATTATTAAATAATCTTTAATAGTTTCAAATTTTTAAAAATTAACAGTTTTATGTTTCATTTGAATAGAATATTTTAAAAAATTGTTTGTTACTCTTTAATAGTTTCAAATTTTTAAAAATTACCAGTTTTTTGTTTCATTTGTATAGAATATTTAAAAAAATTGTTTGATACTCTTTAATAGTTTCAAACTTTTAAAAATTAACAGTTTTTTGTTTCATTTGTGTAGAATATTTCAAAAAAATTGTTAGATTCTCTTTAACAGTTTAAAACTTTTAAAAATTAACAGTTTTTTGTTTCATTTGTGTAGAATATTTAAAAAAATCTTATATAGTTTCAAACTTCAAAACAAATTTGTAAAAATAGATTATAAAAGGAATGAGCGAACTTCTGAAACTTCTGCCCGTTTAGAAAAGTTTACTATGGAAAATATGGAAAAAGTGATGGAAAATTAAGTTTTTTATAGCATTGAACAGAAGTTCTTATTCGAGACATTTTTATGCAAAAGGGATTACGATTTAACGTTCAAAATGCATGAAATATATGGGAAATTACAAAAGGAATATGGGAATTTAGTACCATTTAGTTAATGATTATTGATTGGTTGATTAAATATTAAATTAGGATGTACATTTCAAAGGATTCAGAACAAAAGTCTATAATGACTCTGATTTATTCTTTCTCAGGCTCTCTTCAATAAGTACATAGCTTTTACATTTTTATTTAAATTTCTATAAAAAGAGTATAATCTGAATTATCAAATAAATTGAAAGTGTTAAAACTGAATTTAAACCCTTCTTAAATTTAATTTTCTCAAAAAGACAAGAAATAAACATTTAAGTTCAGTAATTTCCCAATTTTTAATAATAATAATAATAATAATAATTTATAATAATTTATAATAATTTATAATAATCGATATTTTCTATTTTCAGATTTAGCAGGAGAATACATTATTTCTGAATCAAGATTTAACAAAACTTGAAGAGCTCTAAAGAGCTCTAAATCTTTTTTTCCTCATTGCAATGAATTCAAGAGTATGAATAAAAGATTATTGAGATACAAAAGGCACCCCTAAAAAAAACACCAGGACACAAAGAAGCAGGTAATATTTTATGCATACGTCATATGGTGGTTATTTTACATGAGTGATTTGTGTTAATGAGACACTTTGTTTTTCAGGACTGATGAATATAAAGAAAGGGTTAATAATACAAATGCCTAAATACAGTGACAATTTAAAATGAATAACATATACGTGGATATAAATTATCCACGTGTCTAAAGTTGCCTAAAAAAGAACGAAAGGATTTGAATAATTAAAAACCCCATTTATCTCCAATTTATAGAATTATTTTGGGAATTCAGAATCCACAGATCGAATTGAAATGCCCAGAGAAGGGAAAATTCATTATCTGTGTCATAAGGGACAGGCAGATGTCGCCCTGGTGTAGGGGTTGAAGTTAATCAGAGGCTTGCGCACTGCACGTGTCCTTCCTCGAATGAGGAAGGCACCCGATCCGCGAAAGGGATGCTGCTCCAGGGTGAATGTTGTCGTCTCCCTTATTTCCCATAACGTGCCATCCTTGAACGAGTAATAATATAATTTTATAATTTATATAATTTCACATAGGAAAATGACTAAATGATAAAAAAAAAGTGATGGTGTGGCCATCGTGTGTTATTGTGTTCACTGGACCATTTCGGAGGTGATTTCCACGAAATATCAGACGAGCTAAGGGATGATGCTCGCTGATTCGCGGATTCGTGAAACACGAGGTGAGGTCGATGACGAACTTATTACTTTTTTCGACCCAGACTCAACCACGCGATTCACTATCTCGTGCACTTGATGCCAATCAGAGAATTCATCTCATTGATTGGTAAGGTCAGTTCACTATTTCAAGATCATTTTTTTAAATAAAAAAAAGTAAAATCTTTGTACGCAGATAAAATTTCACAAACCGAATTGTGTAATGAAAAAACTGCACAAAAAGGTCAGCACAAACTTACTAAAAATAAAATAATTTTAAAAAGACAATATTTTTTATAGTGAAATCAACTGCATGGTTTGAAATTGAAGTTACATTCTTAATTGTTTGTAATTTTTCAGTGTGTAAATTTCCACACTCGAAAGATTAAATGTGCCTTTTATATAATGGCGATTTTAAAAGAGTTTTAACTTTAATTTTTCTTTCTTCAATTTGTTTAAAATGATCAATTTCTTGGTAAATAATTTGGCTGTCTAAACAAGGACTACAATTTTATTTGAAGAATAAGTAACATTTTGTTTGGACTCCCAAATTGTTTATCCTGAATTTTAACTTTAATTTAATTAATTTAATTTAACTTTAAATTTAATTTTTGAATTTAAAGTTGAATTTTGATTCCAAATTGTACAACTCTTTAAGAAATGAAAGCGCTTTTTGAAGATGAAAATAAAATTAATCAATATAAACAAAGTTTAAGTAAAGTTAAAGCTTTAAAATGTTTTAAAGTTTACAAACTTTAACATCTTCAACTTTAAAGATCTCGAACTTTCACGCTTTAAAATTTTGTAACATTTTGTTTGGACCCTCAAATTGTTTATCCTGAAATTTAACTTTAATTTAATTTAATTAATTTAATATAACTTTAACTAAATTTAATTTTTGATTTTAAAGTTGAATTTTGATTCAAAATTGTACAACGCTTTAAGAAATGAAAACTCTTTTTGAAGATGAAAATAAAATCAATCAATCTAAACAAAGTTAAAGCTTTAAAATGCTTTAAAGTTTACAAACTTAAACATCGTCAACTTTAAAGATCTCGAATTTTCACGCTTTAAAATTTTGCAACATTTTGTTTGGACCCCCAAATTTTTTATCCTGAAATTTAACTTTAATTTAATTTAACTTTAAATTTAATTTTTGATTTTAAAGTTGAATTTTGATTCAAAATTGTTTAATGCTTTAAGAAATGAAAGCGCTTTTTGAAGATGAAAATAAAATCAATCAATCTAAATGAAGTTTAAGTAAAATTAAAGCTTTAAAATGCTTTAAAGTTTACAAACTTTAACATCGTCAAGTTTAAAGATCTCGAACTTTCACGCTTTAAAATTAAAAGCACTTGAAGTTGAAGACATTCAATTTTAATGCCTCCAATATCATAAATTGCTATGTCAAGATACATCCTGTGTATTTAAAGAGAAATTTAATATAATAGACATTTCTATTATAAGTAAATTTCTATTCTAGAAATAAATTTTTATTCTAAAAGTAAATTTCTATTCTAAAAATAAATTTCTATTCTAAAAATAAAGGAGGGGTTGCAATAAGGCTTGTTTTTGGCCCCAGAATCAGAAAAAAAAAATTTTACGAAAATGAAAACTCGAAAGTGTTTGATTTTTTGCTCCATATTCGTCTACTTAAAAGACATGGTTTTACGTAAAAACAATTTAAATTGAACGATTTTTTCAAAATATAAAAAATATCTACTGTAAATTGAAGACATTTTTTATCTTCTTGAAAAATCATTTAATTTAAATTGTCCTTACGTAAAATAATGTCTATTAAGGAGACAAATGTGGGGCAAAAAATATCTGACACTTACGAGTTTTCATTTTCATAAAAAAATTTTTGTTAAATTCTAGGGCCAAAAACAAGCCTTATTGCAGCCCTTCCTTTCTGTTCTAGAAATAAATTTCTATTCTAGAAATAAATTTCTATTCTAAAAATAAATTTCTATTCTAAAAATAAATTTTTATATAAGAAATAAATTTCTGTTCTAAAATAATAAACTTATTAAGAATAAAATAATTTTGAAAAGACAATATTTTTTTATAGTGAATTCAACTGCACGTTTTGAAATTGAAATTAAGTTCTTAATTGTTTGTCATTTTTAAGTACGTAAATTTCCACACTCGGAACATTAAATGTGCCTTTTACTTTATGACAATTTTAAAAAAGTTTTAACTTTAATTTTTCTTTCTTCGATTTATTTAAAATTTCTTGGTAAACAATTTAACTGTCCAAACAAGGACTAAAATTTTATTTGAAGAATAAGTAACATTTTCTTTGGATCTCTGAATTGTTTATCCTGAAATTTAACTTGAATTTAATTTAACTTTAACTAAATTTAATTTTTGATTTTAAAGTTGATATTTGATTCAAAATTGTACAACGCTTTAAGAAATGAAAGCACTTTTTGAAGATGAAACAAAATCAATCAATCTAATGTCTAAATAAAGTTAATACTTTAAAATGTTTTAAAGTTTACAAACTTTAACACCGTCAAGTTTAAAGTTCTCGAACTTTCATGCTTTAAAATTAAAGGCTCTTGAAGTTAAACGCTTTCAATTTTAAAGCCTCCACTATCATAAATTGTTATGTCAAGATTCATCCTGTGCATTTAAAGAGATATTTAATATAATAGAAATTTCTATTATAAGTAAATTTCTATTCTAGAAATAAATTTCTATTCTAGGAATAAATTTCTATTCTGAAAATAAATTTCTATTCTAAAAATAAATTTCTATTCTAGAAATAAATTTCTATTCTAGAAATAAATTTCTATTCTAAAAATAAATTTCTATTCTAGAAATAAATTTCTATTCTAAAAATAAATTTCTATTCTAGAAATAAATTTCTATTCCAGCAATAAATTTCTATTCTAGAAATAAATTTTTAAAAAAATTTCTTTTCTTAAAATAAATTTTTATTTAAGAAATAAATTTCTATTCTAGGAATAAATTTCTATTTTAGGAATAAATTTCTATTCTAGAAATAAATTTCTGTTCTAGAAATAAATTTTTAATACAGAAATAAATTTAAATACTGAAAATCAATTTCTATTCTAGAAATAAATTTCTGTTCTAGAAATAAATTTCTAATACAGAAATAAATTTAAATACTAAAAATCAATTTCTATTCTAGAAATAAATTTCTGTTCTGCAAATAAATTTCTATTCTAAAAATAAATTTCTGTTCTAAAAATAAATTTCTATTCTAGAAATAAATTTCTATTCTAGAAATAATTTCTGTCACAGAAATAAATTTCTATTCTAGAAATAATTTCTATTACAGAGATTTTATATTCTAAAAATAAATTTCTATTCTAGAAATAAATTTCTGTTCTAAAAATAAGTTTCTATTCTAAAAATAAATTTCTGTTCTAAAAATAAATTTCTATTCTATAAATAAATTTCTATTCCAGCAATAAATTTCTATTCTAGAAATAAATTTCTATTCTAAAAATAAATTTCTTTTCTAAAAATAAATTTCTATTTTAGAAATAAATTTCTATTCTAGGAATAATTTCTGTTACAGAAATAAATTTCTATTACAGAGATTTTATATTCTAAAAATAAATTTCTATTCTAGAAATAATTTCTGTTACAGCAATAAATTGCTATTCTAGAAATAATTTCTTTTACAGAAATAAATTTCTGTTACAGAGATTTTATATTCTAAAAATAAATTTCTATTCTAGAAATAAATTTCTGTTTTAAAAAGAAGTTTCTATTCTAAAAATAAATTTCTGTTCTAAAAATAAATTTTTATTCTAGAAATAAATTTCTATTCTAAAAATAAATTTCTATTCTTTAGGCGCTCGAAAAGAAAGCTTTTTTCTTTTTTCTTTTTTCTTTTTTCACGTTCCCCTGCAACCAGCAGGGGAACGTGACACCTCAGAAAGTATGTCTGCGCTGTTAATGAAATCTCGGAGATGGACCATCTGTAACAAAAAATACTAATAGTTTTAGATTCAGTGTGGCCATGTCTATTGCGCAAACCGCAATTTTTAATATGTATGCATAATTAACAAAATATCCACCAAAAAAAACTAGTTTTTTCCGTAAAATATCCGCCATTTTGTTAATTATGCATATATATTAAAAATTGCGGTTTGCGCAATAGCCAAAGTTACACTGAATCTAAAACTATTTCTATTTTTTGTTACAGATGGTCCATCTCCGAGATTTCATCAACAGCGCAAACATACTTTTAGTTCATAAGTGTATTTATTGAGCCTAACAAGTTCTGTGTCATTTATTATAATAGCAACTTTTTAAAAAATCATATAAAAAGCCTTTTTTCAAGTGCCTAAAGTAGAATGATCCCTTAAACATTCAACTTAAGTTAAATATGTTGGAAAGTGATATTTTAAATGAGAATTGAAAATCGACAATTGATGAAGAATTATAACAACAAATTTAAATATTTTGTGTATTGATGTTGGATTTGGGTAAACGGGAGGATATACTTTATCAGCGGAAACGGTGTTGTGCGATCGGCGAGAACTAATCCGATTTGGTGCATTCGAAACATATAACAGTTTCCCCTATTTTATCTGGTTTCAGGCAGCATCCCAATGAAAGATGTCGATTGGACTAAGGATCCAAGTCAATGCTGATAGCAGGTCCTTCAAGATGATGACCTTGATCCATATTTGGTGACGCGGCGAATCGAATCGTCAACGATGCCGTTGCCATTACGAGGGTTGCTGCTGATCTTTGTTCTCGGTCATGTGTGTCATCGCACCTTCTGGTGAGACTCAATATTTAAAAGAAAAAAAGAAAATTTTGAGACTAGAAAGTTTCGTTAGATATGTAAAGAGCAATTTTACTATAATTTAAATTAAAATATGCAAATGGTCTCGGTGATAAATTATATAAAAGTGTAAATTATACAATTAAAAAAAAATACTGTAAAATTACTATTCACAATTTTACTATACATTTATTTAGAAAAAGGATCTTTTGCATAGTAAACGTGTAGTAAAATTATTCATGCATTTCTAACTAAATCTTGTGGAGGGTAATCAACAAATTTAAACTGATCCTGAATAGAGGAAATTTTTTATGCAGGCAAATTGCCCTAATTTAAAGGACTTGATGATTACATTCTTATCTAGGAAAAAAGTACCTCAATTTCAGGTTATTTGGATCGATTTCGTCTCTTGGAATCTAATAGGGCGTATTTACTTATATTCTCCGTTTTTTCCAAAATTTTATCTCTTTCCAAAATGAACCAATTGGAATGTTTAGATTATTCCAGTGTCTATGACTTCTCTGTTTAAAAAAAATATTTGTATAACTTTTGGTGCAATTTTTTTAAGTCAGGGTATTTTATATTTTATTTTTACTACTTAAAAAGGACCTCTGACTAAAATTGTCACTTTTTACTTGAGAATGTTTTCTACAAAGAGAGTCAGATTTTTCTTTAATATAATTATGAGTTGGTAAATATTGAAACTAATTAAAAAATGGAAGATACCTCTGGTTTTATTCTTCCACGACGAAATTGAAAATAAAACTAATGACGACTCCCATAAAAATGCTAAAGGCTATAAGACACCAAAAACTTTCATTATGGTAGTAGTTGCAGTCCTTAATCATGAGAAATTGCAAAATCAATAAAATTTCTTATTTATAATATTCTTCGTATAATCTGTAAGCCCCAAAACATAGTGCAATTGTCAATAATATAATTAGGAGAGGCCATGCAAGATCGTTAAGGCCAATTCCAGGTGATTTTTTCGAGAAACCTGTGTAACATGACTTCATTTTTGCATTTCCAAATAACTTTGACATAATTAATTTTTATGTAAAGATGACAAATCACGGATTTTTATGTGCATTGCCTCAAATTCTTGGTTCATTTCCATTTCATAATTGATTTTTAATCTCATTTTTAAGAGTTTCTCAAAAGTTTAATAGACATTTTCGAGAGGTTTTGGTTATACAGGAATATTGACCATTTTGGAAAACAATGGAAAATGCCGAATGTTTTTCGAAAATCGACATTCGAAATCACCTAACACTGTGTTTTTGATTTTCAAATAAATACAGTCATTAATCTTTAATTAAGGAATAATTCCTGAATAATTATACGAAATAAGAATTTGTTTTTTTTTTTAGTTTTTTGCAGGGCAGCTCCACCGGAATGTCGGAGAGGCTGGAGAACGTAACTCAAACCATTTCGAGAATTTTGGACGGCTACGATATCCGGTTGAGGCCAAATTTCGGTGGTGAGTTTTTATTTTTATTTAAATTCAAAAGTTATATTAAAAATTAAATTTTCTTAATTAAATTAATTTTTTCATAAGATTGGATTTATTCAAATTTTATCCTTTAAATTAAAACGATTGCGAATAATAGATTATGTAAATTAGAAATGGAAACTTATTCTTATAAGTTTTAGTTTTAAGGATAAAATTAAATAGCTTAACAAAAAAGCAGTTTTCATCTGGATAATAGATGATGTAAATTGGAGATGGAATCTTATTCCTGTAAGTTTCAATTTTTAAGACTAAAATTCAACAAAAGCGCGGTTTTCAAATTTGAATTTTTAAGGCTAAAATTCAACAAAAGCGCGGTTTTCAAATTTGAATTTTTAAGGCTAAAAATCAACAAAAGCGCGGTTTTCAAATTCGAATTTTTAAGACTAAAATTCAACAAAAGCGCGGTTTTCAAATTCGATTTTTTAAAGCTAAAATTCAACAAAAAGGCGGTTTTCAAATTTTAATTTTGTTAAGCTATGTAGTAAAATTAAATTCAAGTAATTAAAGTTTTAAAATTCGAAAAATGTGTTTCTGTTAAGCTATTAAATTAAATTAGTTAAAGTTTTCAAATTTGAAAGCTCCCTTTTTGTTGTGCTATTTAATTTTATCCTTAAAAATTAAATCTTACAAGAATAATTTTCCATCTCCAATTTTTCATTTTTAACAAGCAACTTTGATATGGTGTCATATTTGTCGCCGTTTCTCATTCTTTCTGTCCTCTGTGTTTTGTCCCGCTTGACTTTTAATAAATACGATGAAATTTGTGCAAAAATTGAGATCAGATTTCAGTCAAATTGAGACTTTTTATTTTTCGTAGTAAAGTTTTTTATCGACTAATTCCGATCCCTAATTCCCAAATATTTGCCCTTCTAGATGAGTGTTTGCAAATACTTAATCACATGCGGTCACTGCTGATATTCGTTAGAAGCTTTTAATAGAATTTTCCGCGTCATTCATCCCGACATGATCATTAGCGCTTTTAATTGAGTGGCCCGATGAGTGGAAGTAACACGAGTTTTATCGATCTCTTTTCGTTGATTTTAATTGGACACTTGGAATGAAAAGCGACAACTAAACCTCACACGAACTTGATCTTGACTCGCATTATTCATAAATCTCCGTCTGAAATTCAAAGTTTCATTGTTTAATTAAATACAGTCGCAATTGTAAAATTAACCAGAATTATCTATTACAAAATTTCATGCAAGCTTTGGACAAAATCCAAAAAGGAAAAGTAAAAAAAAAAGTTGAGAGAAAATAGAAGCCAAACAACCACATCCTTCCTTCTTTTTTTTTTGTGACCTTTCCTTTTTTGATTTTGTCCAAATTTGGTTGCATGAAATTTTTTCTGGGACGTTAAGCTCTTGACCTTAATTATTAATTAAAGAGAACCTATTTTAATCTTCAAAAAATTGAAGCTATTTTTTCATTAATGATGATAAAAAAACAAAGAAAGTATTATTATAAAACCTTCTTTTAAAAATGACGTTATATATCAATATTTTAAAAAATTGTGTATTATTGCAGGAGATCCTTTGCTGGTTGGAATGGATCTCACGATTGCCAGCTTTGATGCCATCTCAGAAGTAAACATGGTGAGTAATAAATAAATAATAATCCTTTCTTTAAGATTCTACTTTAAATTCCTCCAATTTTCCTAATGCCCTCAAGCCATGTCGATATACAAAACTTATCTATCGACTCTCAAGGCTTTTCAACTTTCCGTCATCGACCCTAAGAATGAAGAGGTGCTTTTGCCTCCAGGAACATCCAGAAACGAGATATCAAAACGACTAGAATCACAGTCGTGATTCATTCTGGACATGCATCCCCTGATAAGTTTTCCTTACTCAGGAATCCTGAGCACGTTCCAAATACTTCCTTATATTGCGAAAATATAAGCGTTCCTTCCAAATATGTATTTATCACCATCTTCCTGGTTTTTAAAAAACATTATACACATACATCAATTTACATTTTCATGAAACAATTTTTTTTTAGAATTCAGAGACATTTCGTATCTTGACTCAAAATGAGAATCGTTCTAGAAAGCAACTATAAATCTAAAATGAGGATTCAATTATTTTTCCAGGATTACACCATAACTATGTACTTGAATCAATACTGGAAAGACGAGAGGCTGGCTTTTTCCCACGAGGGGGAAGTCTTAACTCTGAGTGGAGATTTCGCCGAAAAAATCTGGGTGCCTGACACTTTTTTCGCAAATGACAAAAATAGGTAAGTCCGAAAAAATTTTACCATCCTTTAATTTTAATTTCCTGCATTATAAATTGATTTCATTTTGAATTATATAAAATCTACGCATAATCATCTTTTAATTTTAATTTCCTGCATTTTAAATTGATTTCATTTTAAGTTATATGAAATCTACACATAATAATGCATATGGTAACATGATACCTAACAAAACAAATATTATACAACCCAGAAAACTAAAATTGATTTTGGACAGTTGATGGATAATGGATTGTCTTAACTTAAAGTGCCAGTTAATAAATGTATGCACTATTATTTATGTATGTACAAAGTAGAAAGGGATAAATCGATATTTCTCGTCAATGTGTTATATAACGAATATGGGTTAAAAGCGACTCGTGCCAAACCGTTCGCCTTTAAGTCCAGGGTTCTCTCGATGGCCTGACCCCATTTTCTCTTCCGTCAATGAAGAGATTCACCCCTTTTCTTTTTCTTTTGCTCTCCTTCTCCTTTTCTCGTTTGTCATTATCATGTATCCAAGGCAGGTTTTCTTTCTGTCCTTTTCTGAAATGCTGGCTTGATGTTTTAGCTTTCTTCACGACGTGACTGAACGCAACAAGCTCGTCAGGTTATCAGGAGGTGGTTCAGTAACATATGGGATGAGATTTACGACGACCTTGGCGTGCATGATGGACCTGCACTACTACCCACTGGATTCCCAGAACTGCACAGTCGAGATCGAAAGCTGTAAGGATTAGTTTCAGATTTGACTGATTTATTCAAATTTTTATACCATTATCCTGATTATTCTTTATATCATCTTTGAGATATTTTATTAGAAGGGAGTTTATACTATTTAATTTGAAGTGTACTATAAATCAGGAATCACAGTCAGTTCTCTATTTTCCTATTTTCCGCTCTATTATGCTCAAAATCCCTTCATTTCAGAATTTTACTCCTTTTGCCCCTTTTTCCTCTTCTTTTATTCGAAGTTCCGATTAATTCTCCAAGAATTTTGAGAAATAAAAATTGATGAAATTCAAAAACTCTCTAAATGTTTTCTGAAATTTTCCATAATTTCCAAATTTTAAAAGCTTTTTAACTCTTCCATAGCCGAGTAAAATCTTGTAAGTTTTTTCAAATTCTTTTGTAACTCTTCAATATCTAGTAAAACCTCTTAAAATCTATGAATCTCCCAAAATCTACGAAAGCCTCCCATAATCTCCTAAAATCCTCCAGAATCTTTGAAACTTATCTGAAATCCTTAAAAATTCTTCAACATATTCGAGACTTCTAGAATTTTCTCGGTTCTCCTAAAATAAGATTTAAAAGTTTTAAAGAATATTCCAAAATATTGTACAAAAAATTCTAGAATTCTCAAGAATATTCTGAACTCCAGAATTTCCCAAATTCTTCAGAATCATTTTCTATGCTCTAAAATCTACAAAAGCCTCCCAAAATCTCCTAAATCCTCCAGAATCTTTCAAATTTATCTGAAATCCTTAAAAATTCTTTAGCACATTCAAGTCTGTTCTAGAATTTTCTGAGTTCTCGTAAAATAATATTCAAAAGTTTTAAAGAATATTCCAAAATTCTTTGATATTGTACAAAACATTATAGAATTCTCAAGAATATTCTGAACTCCAGAATTTCTAGAATTGTGCAGAATCCTTTAGAATGCTCTAAAATCTACAAAAGACAATAATATATGAACAAATATATGACAATAATCTTGAAAACTCTTATCTTTGCTATTTTTAGAAACTTACTAAAATTCTATAAACTTCTAAAATATTCTAGTTTCTTCCAGATTTTTTTTTGGACATTATCCAAAAGTTTAAAATTTTAGGAAGATTTTGAAAACAGCCCAGATAAGAGTCTTGAAAATTATTTGAGTCTTTTGTAGATTTTAGAGGATCCTAAATGATTTTGCAGAATTCTCAGAATTCTGGAGTTCAAAATATTCTTGAGAATTCTTTAATATTCTATAAAATATACTAGACTTCCAGAATATTTCAGAATCTTGAATAATATTTTGAACGCCAAGTCCAGAATTTCCAGAATTCTGCAGAATCATTTATATTCCTCTAAATTCTACAAAAGCCCCCTAAAATCTGAACCTCAGAGTTTCCAAAATTCTGCAGAATCATTCAGAATTCTCTAAAATCTATAATTTTTTTAATTTATCTGAAGTCCTTAAAAATTCTCCAGCCTGTTCGAGATTGTTCTAAAACCTTCAGGATTCTCCTAAAATAATATTAAAAAGTTTTCAAGAATATTCCAAAATTCTTTAATATTTTGTACAAAACATTCTAGAATCCTCAAGAATATTCTGTACTTCAGAATTTTCCGCATTGTGAGAATCATTTGGCATGCTCAGAAATCTACAAAAGACTCCAATAATCTTGAAAACTCTTATCTAGTCTAGTTGCAGAATCTTGCTAAAATTCTATAAACTTCTAAAATATGCCAGTCTCTTCCAGATTTTTTTAGGGAGATTTTCAAAGTCTGTAGAATTTTAGGAAGATTCTGAAAATATCCTAGATAAGAGTCTTCAAGATTATTGGTGTTTTTTGTAGATTTTAAAGGACTCTAAATGATTCTGCAGAATTCTGGAATTCAGAATATTCTAGAATTCTGCAGAATCATTTAGAATCCTCTAAAATCTCCAAAAGACTCCAATAATCTTTAAGAATCTTATCTAGACTTTTTTTAGAATCTTCCTAAAATTTTGTAGACTTTTTGAAAATCTTCCCAAAAAAATCTGGAAGAGACTAGAAGATTTTAGAAAATTATAGCAGAATTCAAAGGATTTTTGAGGATTCTAAATGATCCTGAAAGGGTAGAATATTTTTGAAAATTATAATATTTTATAATCAGTTATAATATTTATAATATTTATAATAATTATAAATTTAAATATATAATAAAATAAATATTTATAATATTTTAGGTCGTTTTTGAAGATTTTAAAAGATTTTAGAAGATTTTAAAAGACTAAAAAATCTGGATATCTTTGTGAGAGTTTAAAAGACCCTGGAAGATTTTAGAAAGTCCTAGAAAATTCTGAATGATTTTAGGAAATTTTGGAAGAAACAGGAAGTCTGGAAGATTCTAAAATACCCTAAAAATCTAGATTTTAGACGATTTTGAGGGATTTTGGAAGATTTAACGAATCTAAAAGTATATGGAAAATTTAAAATATTCCAGAAGATTCTAAAAGATACTCGAAAAGTCTGAACGATTTCATGAAGACTTTTTAGAAAATCCTGGACAATTCCGAAGATTCTGAAAATCCAGAAATTTTTTGAGTATTTTATTAGATTCCAGACAGGAATCTAATATTTTTGAGAACTTGTTAAGATTCTGAAAAATTTCCCTCTCTTTCGAGAATTTAATCTGTTGTGAATTTAAAAATTCTACATTTCCATAATTCATCATTCAGAAATCTAATTTATTGCCTACAATTTTAGCAACTGACACTTTTTTTAAAATCCTTTTTTCGAAAAAGGAATCCTCTATTTTCCCTAAAATTGAAATAATACCGAACCACTGGGACCTCTGTATAAATTAACAGAAAATACAAATACACTTGGAATAGACATTGTATTAACCAAGTTACATTTTCCAGCTCTACTGAAACCACACCACCAAAACAATCAATTCATTCTATCAAATCCATGACCCCTGAGAATTTACTAGCAACATAGTCTTTCTACATTAAATGCGGGCAGACCTCAAAACTAATAATGCTTAAATGGCAATATTAATTGTCTAGGATTTAATTACACATTTGATATCAGTTACTAACTAGCTTTCAATAAAAGAAATATGTAAATCTAATGTAACGAATTTCTGATAGATGAAACTATCATAAATTAATTATGAAACCATCATAAAATCATAAATTGTAGATTGCAAATTAAATTGAATCTTCAAAGCGAAATTCCAAAGAAGCGAATAAATTGGGGCCAATTTGGACAAATTTAAATTTTTATAATTTGTAATCTATTTTTGCAAAACTGTGGCACAAATAATCTAACGATTCTGCAGCAAGGGAAATTATTTATGAAACTATCATAAAATCATAAATTGTAGATTGCAAATTAAGTTGAATCTTCAAAGCGAAATTCCAAAGAAGCGAATAAATTGGGGCCAATTTGGACAAATTTAAATTTTTATAATTTG
>JBAGKK010306183.1:27183-40854 GCA_037177015.1 Euceroptres primus
TAATCTATTTTTGCAAAACTGTGGCACAAATAATCTAACGATTCTGTAGCAAGGGAAATTATTTATAAAACTATCATAAAATCATAAATTGTATATTGCAAATTATTTTATTTTTTCGCGTGTTTTTGAATCGATGTTTTAGCTTTAAGTTACAAAGCCGGAAAGGGCTTTGGAGATCGTCCTTCTTCTTTTTTCCTTCTTCTTCGTTGTGGTTTTAATTGGTGGTTTCAATTTTTTTTTAAAACTGTACTTAAACCAATTACCAACATACTAACTTTTAAAAGGAGGATAAAAATACAAATTATTCTAAAAAAAGAAAATTCCTCAATGGAAGAAAATAATACTGTCAAAATTTTTAGATGGCTATACGGTTTCGGATGTGGTGATGTATTGGAAGGAGACGCCGGTAAGAGGCGTCGATGAGGCGGAATTACCCCAGTTTACGATAATTGGTTACGAGACCAACGATCGTACGGAAACACTTGCAACCGGAGTTTACCAAAGACTCTCTTTGAGCTTCAAGCTAAAAAGGAACATTGGTTACTTTGTCTTTCAAACCTACCTGCCCAGCATTCTCATCGTCATGCTTAGCTGGGTCAGTTTCTGGATCAATCATGAGGCCACCAGTGCCAGAGTTGCACTAGGTAAAAAAAATTATATAAATAAATATCAGTAGATGTCACGAAATCAAATTTTTTTTGTTTCAAAATAGTAGAGTTTCAAAGTTCAATATTTATTATAATTTTAAAACACTTGAAATTTATCTATTCACCTATTCAGAAAAAAATCGAATTACTACAATATTCCTTTTTTTATTAGTAACTTCAAATAAAAAAATGTTTACAGTTCCTATTTACCAAGATTCTACAAGAACAAAATAATAGATTTTTATTTTATATAGTTTATACCTTTTTACTGTGTTTTGCTTCTGAGTTTCCTAAGTAACGAACTAAATTGTCAACTGACATATGTACTTTTTTCAACATAATAAACTACAATTTTCCTGCGTTGCCTAAGAAATAGAAAAAAGAAACAGAAATTGAAACCAAGTTTTCCATCAGTTGAAGAAAAGACAGTTTAGCTGAGGGATGTTTAAATATTCCTTGTGCTAAATTCAAAATACTTGCAGGCTTAAAGCTAAAAAATTGAAAAAAAATTTCAATTTCAAAATTTTGTGGCTTTTATTAATTTTTTTTTTAAATTTAATTAAATGCAAAAATGATTTGAGGCAACCGAGCTGGTTCAAGTTGCTGACCAAATACATCAAGAAAGATACCTTTATTAATGAATGTGTGTCCAAAATGGATTTAAGGATGCAGAATCTTTTCAGGGAAGTTAAGAAAATTGACCCTAGCAATAGCTTTTTGTAAACAGAACGTCTCTCCAGAAAGTAGAAGATTTAAAGAAATTGTCAACTCTAATCTCTCCAAGGACAACTTTTTTTATAATAGTGGATTCTAAAAACGAATTTTAAAATCGCAGATGACACAATAAAGTTGATCAGCATTTTATTAGAAGGTCGCGTTCGACCCAAGTGTCTAGTCATCCAATTTCCTAATGCAGAAAAATCACTTGATCCAATGAAGAAGAAATTACTCCAAATGGAACAATCAATTCCTGGAACAATCAATTTCAGTCTCCTCGAAATTATTGGCAACACTTCCAGGTTTACGAACATTGTCGAAGAATCTTTTATTGTTTCAACTGAAGGATTTTATCTGGAACCAGGTTCTCCTTATGTTGGGCGATTCAACATCATTCTATTAAGACTGATGGCTTCTGGAATTTTTAAAAAGTGGAATACCGACTTGTCAACTGCAACGACTTCAAACCCGGAAAAGAAAGGGTTGAAAGATTTATTCATCAGTGACAATAATCTTTTTAGAGTACTTTTAACTGAACTTTGATATAACTCGTTTAATATCTCATTTCCATTTTAGTGTTTCGGATTGAAATTGTCATGTGGAAAGTAAAGAAGGAAGAATTGTGTCGAAACTAGAGAAGAAGCCTTTGCTAGAATTTTTTATAGACTTCTATATTATCAGAGAATTTAAAAAAACTTAAATATTAGATTTAAAAAATTGAAAGCACTTCTTGAAATTAATTTTGCGAATAATTTTTGCAGGTATCACGACTGTGCTAACCATGACGACGATATCAACAGGAGTAAGAAGTTCCCTGCCTCGAATCAGCTACGTGAAAGCCATAGACATTTACCTGGTAATGTGTTTTGTCTTTGTTTTTGCCGCTCTCCTCGAATATGCGGCAGTCAATTACACATACTGGGGTGCTAGAGCCAAAAAGAAAACTAAAAAGAAAGACACCGATGAGAAGAAACCTACTTCTTCCAAGACTGGTTCGTTCCTCATTCCAAAAGTTATATTACATACTTTCATTCATTAAATTATTTTGGTATTGAATTTAAGAATTTTCACCCCTTCATCATCTCAAATTTTTAAAATGGGTTTATAAAATCGAGGAAAATAACAATATTGTTAAAAATAACAAATTTTAAATAGGCTTTCTAGGCAGATGAATAGCTAAAGTAAATATTATTACTAATATTTAGATAAAATATTAATTAATTAAAAATTTGTTTTATGCAAATTCAACTCTATTTTATTAAGAACCAACCAAATAGAATTGTAGACAATATGTATATTTTAAAGAACAATCAATGATGACGCTATTGATGATGAAGATTAAATCAAAAATACAATTTTTTTCTGAAGCGAAAGAAAGAATACAAAATCTCAAATAACTAATGTTAAATAAATAACAGATTCAACTTTTTTTATAATCGTAATTAGATTTCTCTTTTAAAATTTTTTATATTTATTATTTTAATATTTACTATTTAATATTTAACAATATTATTATTTTCCTGGATTTTATAAACCTAATTACAAAATTTGAGGCGCGATAAGAAGTGAAAATCCTTAAATTCAATATCTAAATAATTTAATGAATCATTAAAAATATCTAAATTTTATTTATGAATAATTAAATAAAATAAATAAATTTATGAAAATCTAAATAATTGAATGAATCATTAAATTATTTAGATATTGAATTTAAGGATTTTCACCCCTTATCGCACCTCAAATTTTTAAAATAGGTTTACAAAATCCAGGAAAATATCTATATTGTTAAATATAGTATAAAAAATGTTAAAAGATAAATCAAAGTGCGATATAGAAAAAAATAGTTGAATCTATACTAATTGTTTTTTTTTTTTTTAGTTACTAGAGATTTTCTTTTGCTTTTTAGCAAAAATTGGACTTAATTCGGGTTCAATCTTCATCGTTGATAACGTTTTATGTTTTTTAAAATATTAATTACAATTTTATTTGGGTGAATTTTATTAAAAATAGCCTTATTGGTAGTTAGCTAGTTAGATCAAATATTAGTTAATTAACAATTTGTTTTATGTCAATTCAACTCTGTTTTAATAAGAACCAACCAAATAGAATTGTAGATAAGGTAAACGTCCCAGTGATCGTGACCTTAGTCCCAGTAATCGTTTCGCCGTCAATATTATTTCTTAGGCATTTATAATTGATTGTTATTGATTTTGATAATAAATAATGCTAAAGCTCGTTATTTTTTGTTACTGAATATTTTTTTAAAGATCTTTTATAATCATTTCTTTAGGTTATGTGCCAATTGCACGATTACTGGGACCGGTACGATTACTGGGACATCTACCTTAATATATTTTTAGGTACAATCAATGATGAAGATTGAATCAGAACTATGATTTTTTTCTGAAGTGAAAGAAAAAATACAAAATTTCAAACACCAGATGTTAAATACAATTACAGACTCAAGTATTTTTGTTCTAAATCGTAATTAGATTTCTCTCTTAAAATTTTTTATATTTAATATTTTAATATTTAATATTTAACAATATTATTATTTTCCTGGATTTTATGAACTTAATTTAAAAATTTGAGGTGCGATAAGGAGTGAAAATCCTTAAATTCAATATCTATATGATTTAATTAATTATTAAAAATATCTAAGTTTTATTTATGAGTAATTAAATAAATTTATGAATATCTAAATAATTTAATGAATCATTAAATTATTTAGATATTGAATTTAAGGATTTTCACCCCTTATGGCACCTCAAATTTTTAAAATAGATTTATAAAATCCAGGAAAATAACAATATTGTTAAATATAATATAGCAAATTTTAAAAGATATAGAGTGCGAAATAGAAAGTGCGATATAGAAAAAAAATAGCTGAATCTATACTAATTGTTTTTTTTTAGTTCCTGTAGGTTTTCTTTCACTTTAACAATAATTTGACTTAATTCGGTTTCAATCTTTATCGTTGATAACGTATTATGTTCTTTAAAATATTAATTACAATTTTATTTGGATGAATTTTATTAAAAATAATCTTATCGGGTAAAATATTAGATAAAATATTAGTTAATTAGCAATTTGTTTTATACCAATTCAACTCTGTTTTAATAAGAACCAACCAAATAGAATTGTAGATAATATATTTTAAAGAACAATCAATTATGAAAATTGAATCAAAATTACGATTTTTTTTTACTGAAGCGAATGAAAAAAGGCAAGATCTCAAGTAGTAAATGGTAAAACAATTACAGCTTTAACTATATTTTTCTAAATCGTAATTAAATTTCTCTTTTAAAATTTTTTTATATTTGTCAATGTGCTCGATTTTAGAAACTATTTGAAAGATTATTAAAATTTGAGATGAACATCCTTAATTATTTTTATTGATGACTAATTAATTAGTTCATTTTTTAGAGAGTAAAGCGAGTTCGCCGTTTCCGGGTGCCACAGATGTGGACATCATAGAACTCCACGATCTCAGAATGTCCCCTCTTCCGAGCATAAGAAGCAGGTCAGGACTGGTGAGTGCTTCTGGGATTCCTGGACCCCCAAGAGATCACGATCCGGCGAAATTTCCGCCGAGTTTTCGAATTTCGAGAGCACCAGGATATAATACACATGCAAGAAATAGCGGCCTCAGGTACAGAGGAGCGCCAAGACAACACAAACCAAAGGTATACTTTAAAAATTTTATTTTATTTTACAGTTTTAAATTAAAATTTTATTTGAAAATCAGAATAACAGGAAATCCAATAAATGTAGAAACATCTTCGGGAAATAATTTTTTAAAAGTTATATTTATTTATTTTCATTTCAATTGTCATTTCAGGTTCTGCATGCAATTCGCAGAGGCGCCTCAGTCCTGCGAGCTTCAATGCCAAAAATCAAGGACGTTAATATAATCGACAAATACTCGAGAATCATTTTTCCCGTGAGCTTTTTACTCTTCAATGCCGGTTACTGGATCTTTTACGTTCTGTGAAGGAACAATTTTTTTAAATAGGTATTTATTTTTTATTAATTAATTTTCATTTTTTTAATGCAATGCGAAATCACGGGCAAAATGCAAAATAGCAAATGCGGGTTGTAGATCCTAGTTGTTAACTATTTCATTATAAATCTAGGCATAAGCTACGAAAAATAGAAGCGTCGTAGTTTTCATTCGATCTCATGTTTAGAAATAAACGGTGGCGTCACTAGAATTTTATTTGCCCATTTTACTTTCAAGTTCACATAATTTTTTAAAAAATTAAATTTAAAAAAAACTTGAATTCAAAACACAAAGAATTTCAAAACATACCATTGTTTCCAAAATTGATGTAATTTAATATTCCTTTTTTCTGAATTTGTAAAGATGCAAATTTCTTCAATTTAGTTACGCCACTATAGAAAAAAAATGAAAACGAACATCGCGAAATGAAAAGTAAATTACGAAACTGATTATTATATATATTCGTCCCGACACGAAAGTCGGGACACTGTAGACAAAGAAAGTCGAAAGTACATACAAATCTACTGCCATATAACATCATACACACGCACACGAACTTGCATACACATATAAATTATATAAAACATTCAACTTTGTGTCTCGGGCCAACCATTCATGCGTCATTTCGAGCACAAAAACTTGTTCAAAGGTACGAAAAACGTAGAATACGATAACGATAGACCAGTGGGCAGATACGGATTAATTAAAATTTTTAAAAAAAGATAAAAAAGTCTGACGATTATTGAAGACCAATTAATCATAAATAATTCCTTTAACTTTTGGAATAATTCCCGTCATCTCTAGAAAAACGAGGAAATTTTCCAAACTTTTGCCTTAAAGAATATTTTTTTAATGAAATAAAAAATTTATATTGATTATGGATATTGAATTTTCTTCAGTTTAAATCCGCATCTGCCCTGGAATTAAAATTCAGACAATGGTAGATATTTTGTTGACTATAGAATTAATTTTATTTAATTAATTTATTATTAATTAATTAATTATTATTTAAGTAATTATTTATTTATTAATCATTAGTTAATTAAGTATTAATTAATTTTTAGTTAATTAATCATTAATTTGCCATAATCAATGCAAAAAGTAATTTAATGTTTTGGAAATTAAATTAATGAAACACAAATTTAGAAGGATAGAGGTTTAATTTTTAAAACTTAGAAGAAAAGATGTTTAAAAATAAAAAGGATATTACAGAATCAGAATAATAATTTGCCAATGGATTTGTGTTGGAAATGAAAAATAAACGTCCTTTGGGTATCTGCTGTTGTCTGAGTCTAAGTGTAAATTATATATTGTAAAGATGAACGACAATATGTTCCTAATCGAGCCTAACGATTCTAATGGCTACAGGAAGACCCAAAACGAAACACAAGTCTGGAACAAATAGGCTGGATCCTGTCCAATAAATTGATTGATTAGTCAATTCCGTACAATTCCAAAAATGTGGAATACAAATTTAAACTACTTTTTGTGGAAGTTAAGAAATAGTAATAAAAATAAACTAATACAAAATTGTAAAAATTCATTTGTAAATAACCAGTTTATTAAATAGTTGAATATATTTTATTAATTTTGATAAAAATCTATTATATTTTTCTTAAGTAACTTTTTTTCGTTTGTAAAAATTATAATTTTTTTTATATTTAAAAAGTTTCCACTTCGTGAAATCCAGCCTAAGGTCTTCTATTATTTAATGCATTGTAATATATATTCTATTATCGTCGACGTCGTAACGAGCATAGAGTTTTTTCGCGCTAATTATAAGAGATTCAAAAAAAAAATTCTATGTGAATGAAGTGTTTCACGTCTCGTAGACCAAAATTCGACGTCCGAATATTCAGAGTGTTTAGCCATTTTCGAAAATCCATTTGACAAAAGATTTTAATTTACAGACTATATATTGTTTTGCCTCAAAAGTAAATTGGCAAAAATTGCTAAACACTGATATCTTCCAAGAACATAAAAAAATTTAATATAAAATTACTATTGTATGAATATATATTTACAAAGATATATGTTGGTGTTAAGAGGCGTCTATGCGGGTAAAATAATAATAATAATGAGTAGGAAATACTGAATTTCAAATTATGATAATATTTATCCAGAGAAAGAAGAGGAAAAACAGTTTTATGATAACAGGATTATATAAACAACTTGTCATTGTAGATATCATTCCTGAATATTCGATCAATCATCGGAATTCGAAGGGCCTCGAATTCTCATTTTATATCTCATGCGAGATTATTTGTCCGGAAATATTTGATTTCAGTTATCATTATCATTCTTGATTTCGCGAAAATGTCCAATAAATTACATACCAAACTGATCTATTGCAAAATATTCTTTTAAGTAAAAAATATTTTAGGGAATTCTAATTTTTATATAAATAAAAAGACCTAAACTTCAAAAAAGTCGATTTATAACTCTAAGTCTTATCATTTAATTAAATTTGGAACAACTGCAGAGGTGCAAATTATTTTTTTGTGCAAGAAATGTATTTTGAATAACAATGAATCAGAATAATCGGTCATTGGCTCATTATTGAGGGAGATTGAAGGAATTTATTTCTTGAGAGCAAACGTTACATTGAAGATAAAATGACAAGTCAATCATTTACAATCGGAGCACATGTAGCCACTTTATAAATGTTATTGTTTATTATACCGAATACCATTGTTATTTTACCGATCGTGCACAAAAAGCATTTGTTTTGTGTTTTGCTTTTCGTTAAAATTCCAAAAATACAGAAATATAAACTATTTATCACAACTTGAGAATGAGACTAGCGTTACTTGATTTTTCCCTGGAGATAATTTAATTGCAATTATGAGCAATGAGGATTTACGCTTCACTTTTGTTAAGTGGAAGCTTATTTATCGATAACAAAAATTGAATGCGAAGTTGATACTGATTTCTTGAAACAATTTTGTATTAATTAAATTGAATTTTACATTTTTCAGAAAGGAAGAAAACGCTTTTTAGAAGTGAAAAATTCCTAAAGAGTTAATGAGTTTTACAGCCTGATTTAATAACCCTTATACAAGTTTCGTTCCCAAGATGCAATTTTGAAAACCGGTTTTAAGCACCTGACTCAGCTCTCATCAAGTTTCTTCTCATAGATTCTGAAAGTCATTATCACTTAGAATTCTGACGACAAAAAATTCTGATCAAGTAGGAAAGCATATTTGAGGAAGATGAAAATATTTAGACAGGTTTGCTGCTTTCAAATCTCTTTTCTGACAGTCATTTTCTGAAAGAGAATCAAATGGAATTTTTCAATTCCTGGATTAATTAATACCTAAGTGTAGTAAAATTAATTATAAGTGACCACAAAGCTGTGTAAACACATTGACCAGTAAATTGGAAATATTAGGTATTGACGATAATAGAATACTTCAGCTTCGTCAATAACAGGGTCATTTCTATGATAATTGACTATTCACTGGTGCTTGTTTACCCCATTTTAGCCTCGATAACATATTTCTGCTCCAATTAATAAGCTTCTGAGGAAAAAAGATGCAAATAACTCAGAACTTGCGAAATCGATAATCTTGAGACAGATTTGCGAACACCACGAATATAAATTTAAAATTAAAACTTAAATCAAAATTAACAATTCAGACCTGTGCACAAATTAAATTACTTTCCTAATTTAAAAAAAAAAAACTAAATCAATAAACAAGAACTTTAGCTAAAGAAATTTAATTTTAAAATCCAAACTTCTGAAATTAATATTAATATATCGAATTATAATTAATATACAACAAATTTTAGAAATCAGAGAAACAATAAGATTAAAATTGAACAATCAACGAAGGAATGGTTTTCTCATGAGTTCTATAAATTTACTTCTGATTTGAGTCAGAGTCTCTTTTAATACTTTTTTTCGGAGCAGATGCAAAGAGAGAGAACAATGACCTCTGATGATTATGGTTTTTCCAGTATTTGAGATTTTCTCGAAGCCTTGAATGATAGTCAGGTCTTGACCTATTTGAGTGTTGAGATAATGATTAATGATAGCTTGGTTACTCTGTGATATTCTGGGTACGAGTTTTATTGATAGAAAAATGTCAGTGATATTTCAGTACCCATAAAAATGCCAATGACGTCATTGTCGTTTGTGCCTTTAACTATTTTTTACATTAGTTATCAAGAATAGTTCAGAATTAGGTAAAAAAAATTATTGTTTTTTATCATTTTGGGAGTCTAGCTATTTTTAATGCCATCAAAAGAGATGTTTTCAATTTTGGAATGCCTAATTTTTGAGGCCTCCAAATTGAACATAAAATATAATAGTCAATTAAAATTGGTTTTAAATTAAAAATGAATAAGACTTGCAAAATATGAGATGGATTCGAGAAATTGTAATTTGTGAATGACCCACTAAATTCACAGATAATCGTCTTATCTGTTTATTTCAAGGCAAGCGATTCCTCAAAGCTTTTATTTAGAGTTATGATTCCATTTTTAGAAACACTCATCGATATGCTTTATAAACATAACAGCACGTGCTTTTGGAAAAAGCATGGTTAAATTAAAAAATGAAGGAAATTAATAGATGAATGATTAAGAATCAGTTAAATCGATCACTGATGTTTTGGTAATTTGATTATCACTTTTGAGACTTCTATTTATCCTCGAAGTCAAGGAACTTTTTGTAAACATTCCTCGATGTCTCTTTTTTTTTTTTTTTTTCTTTCGGATTTTTCCTCTTCCTGAAAAATATATAAATTATTAGAAAGTCAATTTAAGTTGATCTAATTATTAATTTGATTTTTCCCCTTCCTGAAAAATATATAAATTTTTAGAAAGTCAATTTAAGTTGATCTAATTATTAATTTGATTTTTTTCCTCTTCCTGAAAAATATATAAATTTTTAGAAAGTCAATTTAAGTTGATCTAATTATTAATTTGATTTTTCACCTTCCTGAAAAATATATAAATTTTTAGAAAGTCAATTTAAGTTGATCTAATTATTAATTTGATTCTTTTTCCTCTTCCTGAAAAATATATAAATTTTTAGAAACTCAATTTAAGTAGATCTAATTATTAATTTGATAGATTGGATTTTTAAATATTATATGAGTGGTTTATTATGTTATCTGTTATTGCAGAATTTATTTAAATTTAATTAAAGGTTTAGTAATAATAGAAAATGGGAGAGTGGTAGAATAGAAGAAAAAAAAAAACAGATATATAGTGTCATTGAATCAGGAAACGTTACTTTTCTCCCAAGAGAAAGACTGCAAATTAGAACACACTTCAGTTACATTTGTTACTCCAAAGTATTAGAAAACTAATAGGAATCACAATATTATCTCATTTTTAATTAACTCCAAATTTAAGTTTCTAAAGCAGATCTATTTAAAAAAATTTAAATCCTGCCTAAGAAGGACATTTTTTTAAAAAAGGAAACAAATATTTTTAATTAGGTTGGTAAGTTGATAACTGAGTAAATTAATCTTTAAAGTGTAATTTTGAAACATTATAAATTCTTGAATCTTTCGCTGCAGACATAAGATAGAAACATAATTATGAGTACAAGGAAGTAACAAAATTAAAACAGCAAAATAAAGTGATATTATAAAGAAAAAACAAATCTTACTATTCATCACTAAAAAAACAATCACTAAATGGTATAAAATGATGCATTTATTCTTACTTTGCCCAGCTCATTCACAGGTTGTAAATGACGTAAAAACCGGAAGTGTTTTTCCCCCACTCATATCTTTCATCTGACAATCAGCTGTAGTTACAATGAATAAGAGGGGAGGCTTCTCCCACTCCAGAGCCTCCTGTCAAAGCAAACCTGCTGAAACACGCTGACTTCCTCAGTCTAGTACTTTCTGTAGGAAATACGCACTTTCGAAAATTCCTTGTGGGATATGGTGGGATAGCAGCCGTTTTCCATTGAATTTTTAAGAAACCAAACCACTGTGTACACTTTTCTCGTTCTTCAAGTAACAAGTTACAAGTTTGCCTCCCATTTTTGGGGAAAACCAGTGCAAAAATTCAACAATTGTTCGTTACTGTGGTATGCATGTTAAAACGTGTTTTAAATAAACTTGTACCCGCATTGAAATTTAATAACGTTATTCGTATGATGAGCGACACAACGAGCCATGATGAGGTTCACATGACAACGGTGAGTTCCCATTTATTTTTATCAAATTTTATTACGCTTCTGTTTGTGTTTACACTTCACCCCGAATTGCGACGTTTCCATGTCACTTACATCACTTTTATACAAGCATTGCCTTTCACTCAAAAAATTGATTAGAAAAGCTGTTTTTAGGTAAAAAAAAAAGATTTGGAATTGTAACTTAACCTCAAAATCGAAATGTCAAAACTGTCAAAACGATAAAAAAGTTAAGACCATAAATGTTTTAAGGCGGTTTTCGACATTTTTAGAAGTCTTTTCTTTTTATTTAAAAATTATTTCGAAAGATCCTAAGAGAAATTTAAGAATAAGTCTGATTTCTATTTTCTGTTTGTTTTACTATACCTATTTGTTTATAAATTTAAATTTGACGTTTCGAAATCGTTATCGGTCACGTGGTCCTGACCTGCTTTTTAAAAACAAATAAATTTCATATCACAAGTCTAAACTTTTATTTAGGCATTCTAAATTCGACGCTTTTAATTGCAAATTAGAAAAATATCAGTTCTGTCCTTGAATTAAATAAGAGAGGGATCGATGAAGTTCCTTTCGTTGTAATCAAGAAATATGTCCAACACATTGCATATGATCGTCTAAACTAAATCGATACTTTGAACATTGTACTCTCTACCTCTTGCACGTATTTTATTCGTAAAAACAATTTTTTATATTCTAATCTTTTCTTCTTAAAATAAAAATTCAAAAAACAATTGATTATTTTTTCACATTATTTTCACATTCTGTTTATGAACCAAATAAATTTTCCTCTAATTTATAATTTTTTTTAATAAATAAATTGCTCAAGGTCGTCTGTTGACTTTCATCACTCATGCGTTTAATTAAAAGTGATAGCTACTTGCTTTGTGTGTTTGTTTTGCACCATCTTTTATTGTACAATTTTTTCTGTAGGAATTAAATTCTTATCTATAATTTAATATCTTGTTTACAGCCTGAATTAATCACCAAGCACGGTTATATAGCAGAAACTCATCACGTTTGGACCGAAGATGGTTACCGGCTAGAATTGCATCGTGTATTGTGTCGATCTCAGGTTAAGGAAAAAATACAAATTAAACAAGAATTTGCGGACTCTAATTTCAATCTAGAATCGGAAAAATTGTCATTGAAAGTATTAAACTCGAACAACCGAAACTCTAAAGTGCCTATTCTTATCAATCATGGTCTCCTTTCTTCTTCGGCCGATTGGGTCCTTCTGGGCCCACAAAAAGCTCTCGGTAAGAAATAAAAAGTGAAAAATGATTTAGCAACTGATAAACGCAAATTAGTCTCCTTTTCACAAATTTTAAATCTTTTTTACAGCGTATATTCTTTGCGACATTGGTTACGACATTTGGCTGGCCAACGTGAGGGGTAACACTTATTCCCAATGCCATAAAAAATGGACAATTAAGGATAGCGAATTCTGGGATTTCAGGTAATTAAATTTTCGGTTTTTAGATTTAGAACCATTTCTTTTTTTTTTAATTTCTAACGGAATAACTCTTTCTAGTTTCCACGAGATAGGAATCTACGACGTCCCAGCTATGATAGATTACGTTTTGGAAAGAACAGGCCATTCAAGTCTTTATTATATAGGCTACAGTCAAGGAACAACTTCGTTTTACGTGATGGCCAGTGAGAAACCAGAATACAACGCAAAAGTGAGATCGATGATAAGTCTTGCGCCAATCGCCTTCCTCTCGAACCAAAAAAGTCCACTGCTCAAACTTGTGGTGCGATTCTACAGCGTCATCGAGGTAAGTCTCTGCAACCCATCAGAAAAATTTAGAATTGAGCGTCCGGATCGAATAACTTGCTGAGCGCTCGAAAACGCGTAAAAGCATTGTCCACACGTCTGAGTTTATGAAAATTTTAAAAGTCGAAAATTTAATTTTTTTAAAATATAGTCTTCTAGAGAATATAGTCCAGTCATTGGAGCTACAAATCGTGACTTACCTCTGTTTTCGTTCCGATATGACCGATTTTGATGAAAATCCAACCCTTAAAATCCACCCCTAATAAAAAAATAGTTTTCACCCTCTTTAAATATTTTTGTGATACATTTTGACAAATTAAAAGCTTTTCATAGTTTTTAATATAATTTATAATTTATTATAACTTTGCAA